>PVJD01007173.1:0-87601 GCA_004026545.1 Mormoops blainvillei | reverse complement strand
ATCATTAAAGTATGCATTCTTTTATTAGTATTTTGAGTCTGTTTGTTGAATATACATATATACTTCTTATGGGTATAATAATATATATTTTCCCATTACCTATCCTAATATAGCACTTATATATTTTAATGAAATATTAAAAATATAAATATTGCATAAAATATAAACATACAGCTTAACAAATTGTTGTCTACTTGATACCAATCAAGTAAGCAGTTAGAACTAACACTATGCATTTGTTTCATCATGACTCCCTCCCTCATCCCCATGGTAACTACAATTTTGACTTATGGTATTTATTTTATATTTTTACTACCTAGTTATATATTCCTAAACAATATATTTTAATTTTCCTGTTTTTAGTACTTTATATTATTGGTACCATTGACTATATGTCCTTTCATGTTTGATCTTTTCTGTATGGCCATTGGTTTCTAAGATTAATATTGCACACATTTCAGTTAATTTATTTTCATTGCTATATAATGTTTTATGGCATGAATATACCCTGTTTTGTTTATACTACTAATGGACATTTGAGTTATGTCCAATACTCCAGTTTTGACTGTAATTAACAAGTCAGCTACACATGGAACATTAGCTAAATATTTTTCGCATACATACAAAAATACATAATTCTTTTGTGTGTTACAAAAGTCTGATTATGCAAAAGGCTTTTTCTGAACTTCCTGTTCAATTCATTGCATTTTTGTATGCTTGTGCAAATATCAGTCACATCATTATTATTACCATAGCTTTGTAATAATTTATATATAATAACTGATAGAATAATTCTATCTCCCACTTTGTTCTTTTTCAAAAATATCCTGGCTACTTTTAGTCCTTTTCTTTCTACATAAATTTTCAGATCAGCTTGTCACATAACCTAGCCCACTGGGATATTAATTATCATTGGATTGAATCTATAGAATACTAGTGAGTGAATTGACATCTTTATAATCAGAGTTTTCATATCTGTAATCTGGCACATGTCCCTATGTATTTGCATTCTTTATTTACTGTCATTAAATTTTTTTTCAATAGAGGTCTTATATGCGTTTTGTGAATTTAATATTTGTAGTCTTACATTACATTCCCCAGTACATGGCAGCATCACCCAGGGGTTAAGAGCATGGATCCTGGAACCACATTGCCAGAGTGACCTTAGGCAAGATTCTTAACCTCTCCTTCCCTCTGTTTCCTCATATGTGAAATGGAGATAGTAACTCTACCTTCCTTACAGAGTTATTGTGAGACTAAATGTGTTATACATTTCCCAAATTTAGAACATGGTAAGTACCTCCTAGAAATAAATATTTGTGTGATTGTATAGAGTTACAAATTATTCATTAATTTCTTTATTCTCTTTTAAAAAGTTATTTTAGGTTATTAGTGGAGGTATTTCATTGAGCTCTATAAAAATTTTAAAATTTTTATTAAATTATTACACAATGTACATTTAAATGTGTAATTGATTTGGAAAAATATACACATCTTTATAATATTTAATATTCTCTTCCTCGTAGGTGCTGTCTTTCTGTCTTTCTTTTGAATTTTTTTACATTCTTCAGTGATATATTGCAGCTCTCTTCATATAGGTCCTGTGCATTTCTTATCTTTTATATTTTTTGCTATTGTTAATATGATATATTTTCCATGGTAATACTTTAATTTGTTATTACTGGTATAAATAAATTATTTTTTGTTACTGGTCACCCTACTTAATTCTTATATTCATATATATATATAAAGTATATATATATAAAATATGTATATAAATTTCACCAGCTTTCTAGTGGTTTTCTTCATTTTAACCAAATAGCAAGCACATCATACTTTTAGTTGCTTAGGTATAAACTTTGGAGTTTGTATTATTTTTATATCAGTATGTAACAAACTACCACAAACTTTGTGGCTTAAAACACACATTTATTTTCTCAGTTTTGGCCTAGGTTCACCTTAGTTGGGTCCACTGTTCAAAGCCTCACAGGGCTGTAATCAAGTGTCAGCTGTGGCTATCTTCTCATTTGAGGCTCAGTTAGGGAAGGATCTATTTCCACTCACAGAGATTGTTGGAATTATTTCCTCATGGTTTGAGGACTAGTGGTCTTGTTTTCTTGCTGCATGGAGACTAGAGACCTTTGTAGGTTGTTAACTGAAGGCTGCTTTCAACTCCTAGACATCATCTGTTGTCCTTACCATGTGGTTTTTCTTAACATGGCTACTTGTTTCTTCAAAACCAGCAGAAAGGAAAGACTCCAACAAAAAGGGCACAGAGTTTTATGTAATGCAATCATGTAATCACATCCATCCTATTACCTGGAACATACTGTGGCTAGCAGAAAGTCCCAAATCCTGTCTATACTCAAGAGAAGGGGATCTCACAAGGGCATGAGTACCATGATGGCGGGGATCAGGGGGGCTGCCCTAAGATTCTACCACAGAACCTTTCTTTTAATTTATAGATCCTCTACTGACAATGCTCAGTTTTAAGCTATTACCTTATCTAAATTATTGCTGTAGCTTTTTTTTTTTAAACTGGTATCTATACTGCTGTTTCCACCTAATATCAGCCTATTCTGTACACAGCTGCCAGAGAGAACCTATTAAAACACAAATCAGATAATCTCAATTCTATACTGACAAGGTTTTTCACTTCATTAGGATGAAACCATACTCAACTCGTTTCTCATGGCAGCAAAGAAAACCTTCACAATGGCCTGACAGGTCCTGTGTGATTTGGACCCTTAAAAATACATTGATATCACCTCCTAATTCTTCCTTCTTATTTATTTCACTTTAGCTACTTGAGCCCCCTTACTATTCCTCAAACGCGCCCGGTATATTTTCACCTTAGGTCCTTTGCCCAGGCTGTTTGTTGTGTCTGAAACACTTTTTCCCCAGATCACTCCATGGCTGGCTTCTGCATTTCTTTTTGGTCTTCACTGAAGTGTCACCTTGGTGGGGACTTTCCTCACCACCTTATTTAAAATTGCATAGAGTTATTCATCCACACTGCCCCTTGGTAGAACTTTATATTTCCTTCTCTGTTTTAATTGTATCCATGCTATTTTTTATTTTGGTTTTTAACTTTTTATATTGTTCATTGTGTATTCCGCTCCTCTAGTATTATGCATTCCATACAGACTTGAGTTTGTATGCATGTGTGTTCAGTGATGTACTTAAAACGGTGGTAGATACTTAGTATTCAACCAATATTTCTTAAAATTAAGTAAATTGAATTTTATGTCATGGATGAAATGGTTTCCAAATAAACAGTTTTATCATCTTCTAGTAATGAATATTATTATCTCTTGTCATATAGCATGCATCTCTATTTTTTTTCTCATCTTCTTTGCGTTGGCTTAAACTTTTAGAACACTGTTAAATAATAATGGATGACTTAGCTTTCCTCATGACCTTAATGGGAATGTTTTTCCTGTTTATGCTTTTAGCTCTTGCCTTGAGATAAATTTGTTTTGTAAATCAAATTAAAGAAAGTAACCTTTCTTTAATTTACTTAGAATTTTTTGGAGGACAGGGAATAGAAAGTGGATGTTGAATCTTAAATCAAGTAGCTTTTAGTATCTGGTCAGATGATTATATGGTTCTTTTCTATTACATATTGATGTCATGAATTACATTAGGGGATGTTTTCATATTAAACTATTCTTTTCTTCCTGGAATAAACTGTACTTGGTTACAGTATGCTATTCTTTTAATTTACTGCTGGATAAAATTTGCTAAGCTTTATATTATTCCTAGTACTTATAAGATCTTAAAAGTCTTACATCATTTGTTGTAGTTTCTATTTGTTCATTCAGTAATGAGAAAAATTTGGCTCAGGTATTTATTTGCTTTCAGACTTGCTCCAGTTCATCTTCTCATTGTCTTTCTAGACCCTGTAGAACCCTTCTTTCAACTCATAAACTTGAGAACATTGAGAGTCATTCCCAATACCTGTTCAATGAAACAGTAGCCTAAAGGAAGGAAAAAGGTCACTAGATTCTCCCTAAACCTTTGTGCTGATGAGAGGTTAGGGTGTCATGGTTCCAGTTAGCTGGAATTTTTCTATAGGCCTAAGTTTTTGTCTGTGTTTTGTCCCCTTTTTGAGCTGTTGCCACTGATGTTACCATGGAGGTAGTCAGTTTCACCTTTTAATAATTGTTTCTATAGCCTATAACCCTTAATAAATAATTGGTTCATTTGTGACTCCTTTTTCCACTTTGTTCCTTTGACTAAGAACATGGTAGAACCAAGGATCCTCCTGTGCTGTGCTGTATTACATTTGCACTGTTGCAAAAGAGGGTTAAGTTTTTCATCTGAGTGTACTCCTTAGATTGGTTAGTTGCAGGTTCAGTTTCTTGACAAGGGTATTTCATAGATGGTGAGTGTACATTCTCTGGTGTTACAGCAGGAACCACGTGGGCTCTCTTTTAGTGATGTTAAGGTCGATCAATGCGCTCTCTTTATGACTCATTTTACTTCTCTGCAACATTTTATAGTCTACTCACTATTGGTACTTAAAAAAGATACTTGTTTATTCACTCAGAAAATATTTATATTTTCTCAGCTTTGCCAGAGAATTAAAAAGTTAGCCATTGACACTTAACCTAATAAACATTTCCTGGACTGGTAGCACAATGATTCTGTCAAATCTTTCGTAATTAATTGCTGAAACAGAAGTGGTGGCAATTTGCAGGGTTTTAAAAAAAATTTTAATGCTTTTATTGCTATGCCATTGTTGTAACCTTTCTTTTCTTATTGTTGTTCAATTATTACTGTTGTCCCAATTTTCCCCCCGTAGCTCTCCCCTGCCACACTGCCTCCCAGCTCCCTCAGTCAGTCCCCACCCTGTTGTCCATGTCCATGGGTCCTTTATACATGTCCCTTGACTAGACTCTTCCCCTTCTTTCCCCTATTTTCCTTCTCCCCACTCCCCTTGGGTCTTTATTTCCATGTCTCTGGTTGTATTTTGCTTGCTTGTTTGTTTTGTTGATTAGGTTTCACTCATAGGTGAGATCATATTGTATTTGTCTTTCACCGCCTGGCTTGTTTCACGGAGCATAATACTCTCCAGGTCCATCCACACTGTTGTGAAGGGTAGGAACTCCTTCCTTCTTTCTGCTGTATAGTATTCCATTGTGTAAATGTACCACAGTTTTTTGATCCACTCATTTACTGATGGGCACTTTGACCGTTTCCAGCATTTGGCTATTGTAAATTGTGCTGCTATGAATGTTGAGGTGCATAGGTTCTTTTGAATTGGTATGTCAAGATTCTCAGGGTATAAACACAGCAGTGGAATTGCTGTTTTTATGAATTTTCTGATGTTACGATTTTATTGATTTTTAGAGAGAGAGAGGAAGGAAGAGAGAGAGAGAAACTTCGATTTATTGTCCTCCCATTTATACATTCATTGGCTGATTCTTTTATGTGCCCTGAGAGGATATCAAAACTGCAACCGTGGCATATCAGGACAGTGCTCCAAACAACTGACCTACCAGCCAGGGCCTCCCTAACTAATTTTTAAATTAACTAATTTAACTAAATGAACTAACTTAAAAATTATGATGGAGTTGAGAAAAAAATTACTATTTCTTGATTTAAAATTTTTTAAAGCTTGATTAGTAGTTACCCATGGTCTTTAAATAGTAATATTTTCATAAGAAAAATTTTTCAGTCTATTACTATTGAAATGGATTAAAATACAGGGTCCAGCACAAATAATGCTCCTTTTTTATTACAAAATCTTTTATTACAAAATCATAAGCATGTAATTCTGTGACATAACAATATCACACTCAAGCATACCATATGACATTTTAGGTGAAATGTTCAAATTGAAACTATAATTATAACTTTATAATAAATTGTAAATTCTCACACCCGTATTATTACCCTACCAGCCACACTAAAGCAGGCATTACTTCTGTCAGACCCTGTGTGGGTCTGAAATAATTATGTGATTTTTTAAAAATTTGTATTTTATATGTAAATATTTAAGACACTAAGAAAATCTCTTAACTCTTAGGATCTATTTTGTAAAATCTACTTTTTTTTTTTTTACAGGTTATTAAGTGTGATATGCTGTAATCTAGACACTCTCCTTCTATTAGAGGCTCAGTATCAAGTATCTGAAATATTGCTATATGCTCAAGAAGAAAATATCTTAGAGACCTCTGAGGGCCACAGGTAAAATAAAGGGGGAAAAAAAGCCTATTGAGACATGATAACGACAACAGTTTTTTAACAGTTGCTCTGTTTAGACAGTAATTTTCTGTATAGCTTGTACAGTGTTTCTCCACTTTCTGAATTCAACAGATTTAAAGAACAGAGTAAAAAAGCAATTAAAATATACATGGCACAGTTATAAATATTTTGCTGGATGTTCCTGGAGAGGAGTTGCAGAGTACTACTTTCTCAGTTTTGGTTTAACTTAGTTTTTTGTTTTGTTTTTGGTTTTGTAAAATAGTTAAGCACTAACTTTTTTTCAATGGTTCTATGAAGTTTTATCACCTTTAAATTCAGACTGCATGTGTAAGATTATCCATTAAACAAAATGTTTGATTTTGTGTCCCTTGTAGAGGAACTCTTTTCTCCATTCTCTTAATTATGTTAATTCATAGTTATAAATTCTGATTATTGCAAAATAAGGTTATGATCGTATCTGGATATTTTTTTCTGTTAATATATCACACTTACTATTACTTCAATGTGGCTGACATTTATTGAATGCACTTTCAATAGCTGGTATTATTTTTCTGTCTGTAATTTCAAAAAAGTGTGCCTTCATCTTAGCTAGGTCTTGGGAAATTGTAGAAGACCAGGCCTGTTACTGGGTACTCTAGATTTGATGTAGAAGGATAGTATTGATAACTGCAGGAAGGGCAGAGCCTGTTTAAAAGCAACATTCAGAATGAATTTAAGGCACTGGGTCCAGAACTTAAGGGAACCTTGACTAAAAATGTGATAAGGTCGTTGTGAAAATAATGCATGTCTTAATCCCATTTTTAAAAATACAGTAATACTTGTTGAAGATATATTCTTTTGTTAATCTCATTATTTTCATTATATCAATTATATCTCCATAATTCTTTACTGTCTAGCAAAGAAAGCTATAAGATACAGAGTGAATGTAGCGCTTTCTAAGTAATATACTGATAATCTTAGAGATTAAACAAGCACAGTGGCCTGCATACAGGGATGCTTAATATGGATTGGTCATAAAAGCACAAAATCACTTTTTAAAAAGATTTTATTTACTTGTTTTAAAGAGAAGGGAAAGCAAGGAGAAGGAGAGGGAGAGGGAGAGAAACATTGATGTGAGAGAGAAATATCAATCAATTTCCTCTCATATGCACCCTGACTGGGGACCAAACCTGCAGCCCAGGCATGTGCTCTGACCAGGAATTGAACCAGTGACTTTTTGCTTTGTGGGACAATGCCCAATCCACTGAGCTACACTGGTCAGGGCCAAAAAAATTTTTTTTAAATGTTTAGCCATAGCAGGACGCTTAAATGTTTGGGATACATTTGTACAGTGGTGTACTATGCAGATACTAGAACAGAGCAGCTATATATGTTTTGATAAAGAATTATCTTTAAGGTAAAGTTAAGTGAAAAAGGAGAGGCACAAACATTGTATACAGTGGTATCATTGGCACAAAAATGGAGGAAAATTTGAATATATTCATAAACACATACTTGTTTTTATACAGAATCTCTCTCCACAGACAAAAATATGAGACTTGCCAAAATTGTTAGCTCTATAGGAATTAGAAAGGAATCTGAGAGACTGGAAGGAAACATAGTTCTAACTGTATATTACTATAGTTTTTGAGTTTTGGTGCAATTACATATTTTACCTACTTAATAGCACTCATAAATAGAGAGAAAGATGTTTGGTGGATGCACTTAACAGCCAAAAAAGGCAATTCAATATCATTCCCCAGAACCTAACAAAACTAACCAAATACATATAAAACAAAGGGAAAATCTACTATCATTGATTTAGAGAAGTGTTCCAGACTCAGTTTATAAAGGTCAAAAAATTTTGCTAGATACAAGGAAATGGAACCAAAACAAAATAATACTTAGACTTCTAGTTTAAACATAGTACTTTAACTTGGCATTTCTCCTTTCTCATTCTAGAAATAACCCGAAGAATTGAGTGGGGGTGGGAAGATAGCATATCAACAAAATTTTTAGCCTTCAAATGCATTGAAGGGCAATCAGAAGTGGGCTTATACTACTATGGGAGGGAAAGAACTTGAGAAAGAGTGTCATGGTTTCTATTAATGTGAAAAACAGTTAAATATGATTTGCAAGAAAGAAAAAATAGAAAAAGAAATAGGAATAAATATACAAGATGGGGGGAAAGTAGGTTTCTAGTTGGTCATATTGAAAATAATATAATAATTAATAAATAATAATACTAGAATAAATTATATATTGCATATGCATAACTACAAACCTACTTTTGCCCCACCTGTCTTTCTAAGTAAAAACAACAAATAATCCATATTCCAGACTTTTCTACAGAAATTTGTCTGCCTTTCTTCTTTACAGTAACTTGATTTAAAACTAAATAATATTTAATTAGATAACAAAATTGATATGTTTCTTTCTCAGGGATTTTATAATTGATGCCTTATCGGTCGAGAGAAATCATGTCCTTGTTAGAATAAATCTTATTGGTGGGCCGGAGGAACGAATTTTGCCTCCCAGGATGCTAGAGAAGGTGAGTAGGGGAAGAGGAGGGGGAAATGTTTTTCTGATGGATTTTAAAGCAAGGTAGCCAACTCAGTTAACACAAAACAATTATCAAGTGTCTGTATCACAGAGGTGAACTTTTATTACTAGAAAAACTAGTAATAAAAGCAAACACTTTCAAACAAAAATACTGTTCTTCATGGCAGTGGGTCATGAGTGCTAGTTTGTGTTGCAGAGTAGAGTGTTATTTTATTTAAAAGTTGTCGTCTTTGTGTTTCTTTGAATTTTTTTAGTTTTGATGTCTTTCTCTTTCATGATACTTAATTTTTATTAGATGCCTATGTTCTTTTTATTTAATTAGCAATATTGTACACCTCTCCTTCCATCAATATTAACAGTTTGGAGTTCTCTTGAAGGGTTCGGGTTTTTTATGTTATTAAGTGCATTTTGCTTTGGCAGTCACTCTGGGGCAGGTGAGATAGAAAAAATTGACGGTACAAGAGAAGCAGTTTTATAACCAACATAGGAAACACAGGTTTGTTTTGAAGACCACAAGTTTCCTTTCATGAAGAAAATACTGAAGCCACCATTTTCAGTTCTACTTGCTAGAATAAGTTACCATGTATTTGCCTTCATTGCTTATTAATGTTTCTATTCTATTTTAGTAATTATTCATTAGAGCATTGAATTATAATAGCTTTTGGTTAGTTAGGGTACTCCTCTAGAATTTTTATGAAGCAAAGCCAGTTTCAATGAGTGATATTTCAGAAGACCTTAACATTCAGTATTATTTTAAACTGCTTTCTAAGTCATCCATCTTGCTTCATTTTCAGGGCGATGATCCATATCCTTGGCCCATGTTTTCATCGTACCCTCTACCGAACTGCTATCTGGCAGAAGTTACAAGAAATGCTGATCTGAAACAAGGTAAAATATTTGCTATCAAATAACATGTTATTTTAGTGCTTTTGTTATAATTTGAAAAAGAAAGTATTGAGAAGGAGATTAAGACTATTTTCATTATGCTTGTGAATGTAGATACACTTATGTCTATTTCTTTGTGTTTTAAAAAGTTTCTTATGAAATTAATATTTGTATGACACCAAATAGTTTTTTTGTTGTGTTTTTTCAAATTACCATTTAGTCCCCTTATACTTCTCTCTCCCTCCTCCCCCAGAAGTCACCACACTGTTGTCCATGTCCATGAGTCCATTTCCCTTTCTGCTCAATCCTTCCATTACCTACCCTCCCACCCCTCACTTAGCTGCCATCCTGCTACTATCTGTGAGTCTGTCTCTGTTTTCCTTGTTAGTTCATTTTGTTCATTAGATTGCACAGATGAGTGAAATCGTATGGTATTTGTCTTTCTCTGACTGACTTACTTCACTTAGCATAATGTTCTCCAGGTCTATCCCTAATGTCCCAAAGGGTAAAATTGTCTTCTTTTTTATAGCCAAGTAGTATTCCATTGTGTAAATATTTATTTTTTACACAACTATTTACTGATGTACACTTGGCTGCTTCCATGTCTTGGTGACTGTAAATAATACTGCAATGAATATAGGGGTGCTTATGTTCTTTCCAGTTAATGTTTTGGATTCCTTCAGATACATTCCCAGAAGTGGGATCTCTAGGTCAAAAGGCAGACCCATTTTTAATTTTTTGAGGTATCTCCATACCATTTTTCTACAATGGCTTTACCAGTCTGCATTCCCACCAAGAGTACCAAAAGGTTCCCCTTTCTCCACATCCTCAACAACTTTTTGTTTGTTGATTTATTGATGATGGCCATTTGGACAGGTGTGAGATGATATCTCATTGTGGTTTTAATTTTTATTTCCCTGATGATTGGTGACATTGAGTATCTTTTCATATGTCTATTGGTCATCTGTGTGTCCTCTTTGGAAAAGTATCTATTTGGGTCCTTTACCCATCTTTCAGTTGGGTTGTTTGGGTTTTTTTGATGTTGAGTTTTATAAGTTCTTTATAAATTTTGGATATTAACCCTTTATCAGATGTATTGGCAAATATGTTCTACCATTCTGTGGGCTGTCTCTTTATTCTGTTGATGTTTTCCTTTGTTGTGCAAAAACTTTTTTAGTTTGATCTAGTCCCATTTGTTTAATTTTTTTTCTTTTGTTTCCCTTGCCTGGGGAGATATATCTGCTAAAATATTGCTATAATCTATGTCTGGAATTTTGCTGCCCATGTTTCCTTCTATGATTTTTATGGTTTGGAGTCTACATTTAAGTCTTTAACCCATTTTTAATTTATTCTGGTGTGGGGTATAAGAAGGTAGTCTAGATTCACTTCTCTGCACTTATCTGTCCAATTTTCCCAACACCATTTATTGAATAAGCTATCTTTAGCCCATTGTATATGGTTGCTTCCTTTGTTGGATATTAGCTGACTATAAATTTGTGGGTTTATTTCTGGACTCTCTATTCTGTTCCAATGACCTATGTGTCAGTTTTTATGTCAGTACCATGCTGCTTTGATTTATATGGCATTATTGTACAGTTTGATATTAGGTAGTGTGATTCCTCCAACTTTGTTCTTCTTTCAGTATTGCTATTGCTATGTGATGCCTTTTGTGGTTCTGTATTAATTTTTGAAATATTTGTTCTAGTTCTATGAAATATGTTGTTGGAATCTTGATAGGAATTACATTGAATCTATAGATTGCTTTGGGTAGTATGGACATTTTAATGATGATCTTATCCATGTACGTGGTATGTGCTTCTACTTAGTCATATCTTCTTTTGTTTCATTTGTCAGTGTCTTAAAATTTTCAAGTACAGGTCTTTTGCATCCTTGGTTAGGTTTATTCCTAGGTATTTTATTCTTTTTGAAGCAATTGTGAATGGGATTGTTTTCTTAATTTCCCTTTCTGTTAGATCATTATTGACATGTAAAAATAAAACTGATTTCTGAATATTAATTTTGTACCCTCTACTTTGCTGAAATCATTTACCAGTTCTAGTAGTTTCTTGGTGGAATCTTTGGGATTCTGTATGTACAGTATCATGTCATCTGCAACTAAAGACAGTTTTACTTCTTCCTTTCTAATTTGGGTGCCTTTTATTTCTTCTTGTCTAATTGCTGTGGCTAGGACTTCCAGTACTATGTTGAATAAGAGAGGAAAGTGGACACCCCTGTCTTGTTTCTGATCTTAAGAGGAACACTTGTAGTTTTTGCCCATTGAGTATGATGCTGGCAGTGGGTTTGTCATATATGGCCTTTATTATGTTTAGGTATGTTCCCTGCATTCCCACTTTGCTGAGAGTTTTTATCATTAATGGGTGTTGGATTTTATCAAATGCTTTTTCTGCATCTATTGATATGATCGTGTGGTTTTTATCCTTCACTTTTTTTATGTGGTGAATCACATTTATTGATTTGTGAATGTTGTACCAACCTTACATTCCTAGAAAAAATCCCACTTGATCATGGTGTAAAATCTTTTTGATACATTGAGTATTCGGTTTGATAGTATTTTGTTGAGCATCGATGGTCATCAGGGATACTAGCATATAATTTTCTGTCTTTCTGTAGTATCTTTATGTGGTTTAGGAATTGGGATAAATCTAACCTTGTAAAAGGAGTTTGGTAGCCTTCCCTCTTGAATTTTATGAAGTAGTTTGTGAGACAGAGATGTTAGTTCTTCTTGGAATGTTTGGTAAAATTTAGCTGTGAAGCCATCCAGTCCAGGGGTTTAGTTTTTTGGGAGTTTTTTTGATTACTGCTTCAGTTTTGCCAGGAGTAATCCGTCTATTCAGATTCTCTGATTCTTCCTGATTTAGTTTTGGAAGATTGCATGTGTCTAAGAATTTATACATTTCATCTAGGTTGTCCAGTTTGTTGGCATATAGTTATTCATAATATTTTCTAACAATCCTTTGTAAACCTTTGGTGTCAGTTATTTCTCCTCTTTCATTTCTGATGCTATTTAAATGAATGTGGTTAAAGGTTTGTCAATCTCATTTATCTCTTCAAGGGAACTGCTCTTGGATTTATTAATCTTTTGTGTTATTTTTTAGACTCTATTTCATTTATTTCTACCCTGATATTTATTATTTTCTCCCTTCTACTAACTATGGGATTTGTTTGTTCTCTTTCAAGTTCCTTTAGTGTAAAGTTAGATTGTTTGAGCTTTTTCTTGTATTTGAGATAGGCCTATAATGCTATGAATTTCCCTCTTAGGATTGCTTTCCCAGTGTCCCACAAATTTTGAATTGTGTTCTCCTTCTCATTGGTTTCAAGGTATCTTTTGATTTCTTCCTTGATCTTGTTGTTGAACAAATCATTGTTTAATAATGTGTTATTTACCTTTGATGGCTTTGTGTGTATTTCAGTTTTTATTCCTTATGATCAATTTCTAGTTTCATAGCACTCTGGTCAGAGGAGATGCTTGATATGATTTCAGTCTTCTTGAGTTTATTGAGACTGGTTTTGTGTCCTAGCATGTGGTCTATCCTAGAAAATGTTTCATTTGAACAGTATGTATATTCTGCTGCTTTGGGATGAAATGCTATGAAGATATCAATTACATCCATTTGATCTAGTGTGTCATTTAAGGCTGGCTGCTTCCTCCTTGTTGATTTTCAGTCTTGAAGACCTATCCATTGCAGTCAAAGAGGTGTTAAAATCCCTGACTATAACTATTTCTGCCAGTCTCTCCCTTTAAGTCCATCAAGATTTGCCTTACATATTTAGGTGCTACTATGTTAGGTGTTTAAATGTTTACTAGGGTTATGTCCTCTTGTTGGATTGTTCCCTTTACCACTGTTTAGTGTCCTTCTTTTTCTCTTACTATAGCCTTGGTTTAAAGTCTTGTCACATATAAGTATTGCTACCCCAGCTTTCTTTTCCTTTCCATTTGCATGAAATATCTTTTTCAATCCCTTTATTTTAGTCTGTGTGTATCTTTCAGTGTGAGGTGGGTCACTTGGAGGCAGAATATATATGAGTCTTGTTTTCTTATCCATTCAGTTGCCCCATGTCTTTTGGTTGGAGCAGTTAAGTCATTTATGTTTAAGGTAATTATTGATAGTTATACCTTTAGTGCCATTTTATTGTTCAACTATTTTCCCCTCTTTCTTTCTTTCTTTCTTTCTTTCTTTCTTTCTTTCTTTCTTTCTTTCTTTCTTTCTTTCTTTCTTTCTTTCTTTCTCTCTCTCTCTCTCTCTCTTTCTTTCTTTCTTTCTTTCTTTCTTTCTTTCTTTCTTTCTTTCTTTCTTTCATTCTTCTTTCTTTCTCTTCTTCTTCTTCCTTCTTCCTTCTTCTTCCTTATTTCTTCTTTCTTCTTCTAAAAGCAAGCCCTTTAAAATTTGTTGCAGTACAGGTTTGGTGTTAACAAACTCCTTTAGCTTTTTCTTGTCTGGGAAACTCCTTATTTTTCCTTCAGTTTAAATGATAGCCTTGCTGAGTAAGGTAGCTGTAGTTGTAGTGCCTTGTTTTTTACCACCTTGAATATTTCTCCCCATTCTCTTCTGGCCTGCAAAGTTTCTGTTGAGAAATCAGATGACGGTCTAATTAATGAGCCCTTGTAGGTAACTACCTGCTTTTCTGTTGCAGCTTTTAGGATCCTTGTTTTTTGGCCATGCTGTTTTTATTATGATGTGTCTTGGTATAGGCCTCTTGGGTCCAACTTTTTGGGACTCTCTGAGCTTCCTGGACATGTATATCTTTTTCCTTCACCAGATTAGGCAAGTTTTCAGTCATTATTTCTTCAAATAGGATCTCAATTCCTTGCTCACTTTCTTCTTCTGGTATTCCCATGGTGTGAATATTGTTATGCTTCATTGTCATCCCAAAGGTTTCCTAAGCTCTCCTCATTTAAAAAAAATCTTTTTTCTTTTTACAGCTCTGCTTGTGTGTTTTTTCCTGCCTTCTCTTCCAAATCACTGATCTGATCCTCTGTTTCATCTAACCTACTGTTTATTCCTTCCAGTGTATTGTGTATCTCAGATATTGCATTCTTTATTTCTGACTGGTCATTTTTTATGGTTTCTGTGTCTTTTTCATGATGTTGAGTATTCTTATAATCAATACTCTAAACCCTCTATCTGTTAAATTGCTTGCCTCTATCTCATCTAGCTCTTCTGGAAAACTCTCTACTCTTTCTGTTCTTTCATTTGGGACCTGTTTCTATGTTTTCCCTTTTTGGCTGCATCTTTGTGTTTGTTTCTATGTAACAGGTAGATTGCAAAACTGTTGTGCAGGCCTAAGTCAAACCTGCTTATAATTCAGACCCTGGGCAACCTGTTGGAGCTATCAACAATCCGCAGCATGTGCCTCCCTCTGCTGGGCCTGGGTGTGTGCAGAAAGAACCAGGCTGCACACTGAGGCCCACTTTTATCAGCACCAGGCCAAGGGGAGGTTCAGCTGAAATCTCAGAGCTGCCAGAGACCCACCTCTGCCTGCAGGCTTTCTGTAGGGTTAATCAGTGAATATTGTCCACCGCACTCCTCAACAGCAGTGCTTAAGCACCACAGGGTGTTGCAGAGTAATTCCGGAGCGCGAGGCTATTGCTTGCTCTCAGGCTGATGCCATTCAGAGAGGAGTGCTGTGCCTGAGAAAGATGGCTCCTACAGTTGGGGAATGCCTCAGTGAAAGGCTCGTGGTGGCTGTTCCTTCAGTTCTGTCCTTGGAACCACCAGCCAAGACTGTCCTCACACATCTCTAGCCCACTCTGCTCTCCCTCTGCCAGAGCCCAGGGTAATTGGCTGCAAACAAAATTTTGTGCATTGGCTCTTTAAGATGTTCTCTGCACCCCCCTCTGTCTCTCTCTGGCAGACAGAAAGCCCACTGATTTTCACAACTGGGTGTTATCTGGTTTCTCTCCTTGTTCTGGTGCTGTAGGCTGGGGAGCTCATCTTGGCATTTAGACTCTGTACTCCTCAGGGTGAACCCCTCTGGCCACTGATATATCCCTCCAGCACTTCAGCTGCTGCCTGTGGGAGCCCAACCAACCCTCTCATGTCTCTTCTGCACTCCCTATCAGTATTGCTGTGGTGGTGTGTCTTCTTCCATCTGTCCGTGGGTATAAGGCTTCTCTCCAGCTAGTGTTCAGTTGATTATTCAGGATGATTTTTCTATAATTTAATTGTAATTCTAGTTTGGTCCTGGGAGGAGGTTAGTGTAGCTTCCACTTACTCCTCTGCCATCTTGGGACCCAAATAGTTTTTCTCAGAACATCTTTGGTTTAAAAATACAATTAATGAAGTTTGATTAATTAATTTAGATATGTAGAACTTTATTCAACAGAGTAATGTTTTCTTAGTATCTGTATGCCTTACATGTCCTGCATGCCCAAGACTTGAACTGTAAATATATACATTTTATACATGCAATAAAATAAAACTTCAGGTAACCACTTTAGAGGAGTTCATGAATTTTTAGAGAATACATACAATAATCAAGTAATTGGATGGTAATACAGTGTGACAGAAGCTAAATATGCAATAAAAAATTATGTATAAAGCAGGGCATGACATTTAAATTTTTTTTTCTGCTTAATAGATTATTTATTTATTTATTTATTTTGCTTGAAGAAATGACAGAGATGCTAGAAGGAGCAAATTCAAAGAACTATGAGTAGTTCAAGGAAGACTAAGATTTGTAATGTGAGTGTAAGAGTCACCAGGGATAAGACTAGACAGGTAAGCTAAGTTCAGATAAGGCTAGTGTAACTTAAGTTCAGGTGCTTAGACTTTTTCATAAGAACAATGAAATTTCAAACAGTTTTTAGACTGGAGATTCTAAGATAAAATATAAAGATATATGAACAAATTATTAATTAATTTGAAAAATTTAATTGTATATCAACATGAATTTATTTGTAATACCCTTAAACTTTCATCGGAAGGAAATAACAAGATTAATTTCAATTAGGTTAGGTTATATAGAGTGATTGTTGAAAATAAGAATTTTTTTGTGAGTCTTTATATGCTATTTACCATTCCTCACATTTATTTGCTTTAAAACAATCAATAGAGGCCATCAATTGACATACATTATTTTTGTTTCTGTCCAATGTTTGAGATATACATTATATATCTCACAATTGCATGGAAACAAAAATTCTATTTTTATTCGTTCTACTTAGAGCTAGGGAAGAAGAAAGAGCATGAGGGAGCTTTTAAAGTTTTTAATATTTGTCTTTATAACTCACTTTAGAGATCTTGACTTCGTGTTTTTCTCTTTCGTGACCTAATCTATCGCCTTCAGAGATGTGCGGGTGATACCAAGTATTTTTCAAGAAGAAACTCTTGATAATCATTTGGACCCTTTTTCTACTCTTATCTTTCAGTGAACCCATGCTGTTCTCAATTTGTTACTCTCATGTTTTCCAACCTTCTCTTGGTCTTTTTAATGAGCCCTTACATATGGTCATTCTCGTTTTAGATGTCATCATGTATTCTCCCCCTCATTCCTTTAACATATTTCTCAGGTGCTGATAATTGGCAGCTTTACCAGGCACTGGAGATAAGACGATGTATGAGACATGGACCATTCTCAGTGTCTCAACTCTTTTTCTGAGCTCTTTTCCTTGTTACGATATAATACTATAATCTTTCCTAAGTTTCTCTTGGAAAGAAATATTTATCAGTTTTTTTAAAAGGTTATTTTAATTTATTTTTAGACAGAGGGGAAAGGAGGGAGAATGAGAGGGAGAGAAACATCAATGTGTGGTTGCCTCTTGTGCACCCCCTACTGGGGATCTGGCCCACAACCCAGGCATGTGCCCTGACTGGGAATCGAACCAGCGACCCTTTGGTTTGCAGGCTGGCGCTCAATCCACTGAGCCACACCAGCCAGGGCTCTTTATCAGTTTTTTAACAACAAATTTGTGATCAGCTTTATTGCATGAGTGCTGCATTTGATCATTTGTTTTTTCAAACCAGTTTGGTAAGAATTTGCCAATTATTTATTTTATTTATTTATTTTAAATTAAATAAACCAGACAGAAATCAAAAGGTAAGATTAAATGGACACTTCTCCGAGTAAAAGAAAACAGGTCATCAATTCCTGGAAATCAGTGCTCAGAGGAGAGTAATTTTACTCCTTGCTCTCTCTACTCTTGTAAGTGTTTTAGAAAAGGGAGTAATAATAGCTTCTCTCTCTAGTGTAGAATATAACTGCAGAATGGTTATTAACCTCAGTGGGCCTATAATGCTGCCAGGTAGTCATACATTGTACCCCAGACCCATTTACTCTCCAAGTCTCCTAGGTGACTGCTTTCACATTTTTCATCAGAACTTCCTCACCTCTTCCCCATCTGTCCTGCCGGATGATAACTTTGTTTGCTCTTTTATTGACAAAAAAGAAACACAAAAAAGTTTCCATATGCTCCTGATACCTATGAACTCAACTGCATCTGTGCAATCTGTCTTTTATTACTATTCATAAACTGCCTGTTACTTACAAAAACCACCTTCTCCATTTGTGCGCTACATTTTTTCCTCTTTCTTCTCAAAGATATTGCTTCTAACAGTTCTCTCTTTTTCTTTCTTTATTATTTTCTCTAGGGAACCAGGAAGAATCTCCACTGTAGCTTTTCCATAAGCCAACAAGAATACGGCTAATTCTTCCATATTTAAAACGTATTTTGAACGCTTTCCCACCACACTACAATCTCATTTCTGTTCTTTTACTGCAACATTCCTTGAAGGAATTGTCTGATCTTGGTATTCCCGTTACACTCTTACCATTCTGCATTAAAGCCACTTGAAAACTAGTCAGGCTCTCACCCCCAGCATCCCACCATGGTGAAATCTACTGGTCAGATCTCAGGCCTCATCCTACTAGACCTAGCATTATCACTGAACATTTTGATTCCTCCCTCTTTTTTGAAACACTTTCTCCCCTTGGCATTCAGAATATACATTATGTGATTTTTTTTTTCTTCAAATTCTGTCTCCTCTGTTGGATCTTTCACTTCTCTCCAACCTCTAAACTTTGGATTACCCCAAGCCTCATTTCTCAGTTGCCTTTTTTTCCCTAGCTGTACTTACTCTTGGGAGGATCTCATCCAGTTTATGACTAAAATACTGTCTACCGTGCTTATGGCTCTCAGATTTGTATATTTAGCTCCCATCTTTACCCTGAGCTCTGTACTCTTATCTGACTGTCCACATGATACCTCTGCTGGGAAGATTAATAAGCATATCAAGCTTGAGTCTGAGATAAACTTCTGATGCTCCCTCCAAATCAGTTACTTTGGTATTCTTCCTCATTTCAGAAATGGCAACTTTGTATTCCAGGTTCTTACGGAAATAAACCAGAAGGCGTTCTTTGACTCTTTTCTGTCTTCAGGCCATACATCTAATCTGTCAGCATATGTTCTGGACTCTACTTACCTGAAAAAACCACTTCCACCCATCTACTACCACATGACTTCTCACTTGTAGTAGTGCAGTAACTGCCAATTGTTCAGTGTGTTCTCAACACAGCAACCAGTGTAATGCTGTTGAAAGGTGCATTGGATCATATTACTCCTCTAATTGAAACCCTCCAAAGATTTCCCTGAAGTCTAAAAGATTCAACACATTTATGACTTTCTTCCTGTCGTATGCTCTGTTTTAATTTAATTTAAGGCCCCTTTAATTCCACATTTTTCCAAAGTATTAGCACTTTCTACTGTCTTCGTGTTTGTCCCCAAGATACACATTTGCGTAAGATAATTTTTCTTAATTTAACAGCATTACCTAATAATTCCTCCTAATAATAGTGGTCCTGTATTTACTGTGATTATTGTTAAGCAGGAGAGAATGACCTAGGCACCAGTGGATAGCCCGGGAAGCACCTCAGGAAGAGATTTTTACATAGTTACATTTTGAATAAATTTTGAATAAAACATGTGATTCTGGTATTGCTGATGTGTTACTGATTCTGTACTCATAGTAGGATGGCATAGAATGAGAAAGAAATCAGAATCATGTCTGGCTTTCATTGTACCTAAGAGAATACAGTGATGATATCTCTGTGAACTCGATGAGAAAAGTGGAGCCAAATGCATTTCTAGCAGGTATAAAGATAATTTGAAAGTAATGTTTCTGGTTAAATACATTACAGTAAATTAAACATTGTGTATTTTTAAAAATACTGTATTTAACCTACTAGTATTTTAAGATATAAATTGCTATTTTAAAGGCAGTATTCCTATACATTTCATTTTGATTTTTTTTTTTTGATTTGGAAGTAATGACTCACTGATTGTAATAGGTGTTATTTTAGTTACCATTTGCACTGAAAATTTTTGTGATTTTCATTGTTGCGGAAAAAAGAGTCACTTCAATTGTGTGCACATGGCGACATCTTTCACATTTGTCACCCAACTTCTAGATTTATCCTCCTTGCTACAGTTAGCATCTCGTCATCTGTTAAATTGCCTCTTGTTAGCTCATTGGCATCAGTGTTAGCTATTAGATGATTTATCTTTATCTGTAAATAAGAATCTTCAGATAACATCTGGTTCTGTTGTTTACATTTTTAGGGTCACCACATTAAAATATAAAAGCCCTTTAAAAGCTACTAATATTTTTATGTGTGTTTGTATATCGGTACATATATGCATATATATAAGTATACATGTGTATATATGTACATATATGTGCCTGTGTATATGTAACATGTGAGCATATAAAATTATATATACATATAATTATGTATAAATCACCCTACTCACATAAAAATTCTTTCATGTGGTAGAAATAGCTTGCAGAGGACCATCTCTCTGTTACCTAAGAGTTTAGGTAAGTAAGAGGAAATCTGTTAGTGCAGTAACTTACTGTTACCTCTGCAGAAGATAAGACAGATGCAAGGGGAAGGGAAAAAGGAGGGTTGTACAGTAGTTAAAATCAAGTCCTAGTGGCACGTATTAAAGGGAGCTACTGGAGACTGACTTACTCATAATGCCTTTCCTATAGGAAACAGGAAGATTGTGAAATAACAATGCTTTGTTTTGTTTTTAGTGTTCCTAAGCTAAAATTAGATCTCTAGGAGTTACACCCCTAATTGGCCAGTCTGCTTGACTGCATTCCACTTTGGTGTGTTCCAGATGCAGGTTTCTTTCCCTAAGGAGAAAGGGAAGCCCACCGCTTTCATTCTGAGAAATAAAAAGGGCTCAAGAAATTGGCTAGCACACACTGGTTACTAGAAGCATCAGAGAGACACAGATCAGCAATATAAGACATTTGCTCTTTTTACTTCTTTTTCTGCAATTCTGTATTCATTTTATTACTTTTATAATGTTTACTCAGGCTGATTATAAAATAATCTGCAATTTAGATTACACTTGTATCCTATATACCTTACTGCAGACATCCCTGGGTATCCGTGGGGAAGTGGTTCCAGGACCCCCACAGATACCAAAATCGGCAGATGCCGAAGTCTGTTAGTCAGCTTTCCATATCTGTGAGTTTTTCATATGCAGATACTGAGAGCCAACTGTGTTGTGGAATTTCTGTTTTTATCGAGAACAGATTTGCATTTACTCACCTGAGGCTGTTATCTTCAAAGTGGAGAATAGTAAAGAATGCTTTTTTTTTTTGGTCATTGACTGTGTTTCTACTACGCCTAACAGGGCGCACAGAATAGCAGAAGCATAGCACTGACTCACAGGGCCACTGGAACCCAGGCCACTTGGTGTTGATTGCCTTTCTGTCATCTTAGAAGTTCACGTGGCTGCTCATTGAAAGCCTCACCCATATTAGTAATTGCTAAGGCAAGTGAACTCCTCAGTGCTCCTAGGAACTCCTCAATAGTCACTCTTCACCTATATATTCCTCCTGAGGCCCTTCATGGAAGTTTACCTCCTTAGGGATTTCTAAGAAGTAAACAGACTGACAGCTAATGTGAACCACCTGTATAAACATATGTATTACTTTCCCATTATTTCATTTCCCTTACCATTTACTTCATCTTGTGTCTCTTCTCTTTCTATAGTAATTATCCTACATATTCTGTTACAACCAAGCGGATAAATTTTTAACTTTCAAAAAACAGCTTTATTTATTTTTTTACTTTATTTTTTCTTTTTTATTGCATTTTTTCATTACCATTTATCCTTCTTATCCACCCCCCACCCGAAATCGCCACACTGTTATCCGTGTCCATGAGTCCTTTTTCATTTTTGCTTGATCCACCCACTCCCTACTCGCCCCATAGCTGTCATCCTGCTCTCTGAGTCTGTCCCTATTTTGCTTCCTAGTTCAGTCTTTTAAAATAGCTTTATTAAAATAAAATGAACAGACCATACAGTTCACCCATTTAATGAGTGCAATTTTATGTTTTTTGTATATTCACAGATATGTGCAGCCATCACCACAGACAATATTAGAACATTTTATCACCTCAAAAAGAAATCCAGTACCACCTTTTTATGGTCAAATAATATGCCATGGTATAGCTGTAACACAGTTTATTTATACATTTGTCTGCTGATTGACACTTGGATTGTTTCCACTTTTTGGCTCTTACAAAGAGTGCCATACAAGTTTCTGTGTGAACATGTCTTCGTTTGTCTAGAGTACAGGCCTAGAGGTGGAATAAATGAATTATATGGTGATTCCTGTTTAATAATTTGAGGAACTGTTTCACTGTTTTCTCAGACACTCACACTACCATTTTATACTCCCCCTAGCAGGGTGTGCAAGTTCAGATTTCTCTAAATCGTCGTTTGTTGTGATCTGACTTTTGATCCTAGCTATCCTACTGGACGTGAAGCGTTGTCTCATTGTGGCTTTGATTTTCATTTTCCTGATTACTAATAATGTTGAGCATCTCTTCATATTCTTATTGACCATTTTTATCTTACTCGGAGAAATGGCTATTCAGGCCCTTTGCCCATTTTAAAATCAGGTTATTTTTTTTTTATTAGTAAGTTATAAGAGTTCTTTATATATGCTAGGTCTTAGTCTTTTATCACATATATGATTTAGAATCACATCTATATACATCTTATAATATATTCAACGTATGCCTCTTTGCTCTTGATGGCTCCTGTTCCAGTAGTGCTGACTTATACTCGTACATGGATCATTTCTCCTAAACGTTTTGAGCTTAGCCTGAATGTTTACTTCCCCAGAGAAGTTATCTCCATCTTATCTAAAATATACTTCTTCCCTTGCTTATCGCTCTCTGGCTTCCTGTTTATTTCTCTAACAGCACTTAACCCTTACTGTGAGCTTGTGTATTTATTTGTTCACTGTCTGCTGCCCTAGAATGTAACCACCGTGAGACAGAGATGCTGTCTGCCTTAGATAGTAGGTAACAATAAATATTTGTTGAATGAACATATAAATTAACATTGAATTTCTTCTTTCTTTTTCCCACCATCAAACTCTATCTTCCAAATCTTTGTAGTGGGCAGTGGGACTTTCTTTCAGGAATTCTTTAAATCTGACCTAAGTTTGGAAATTTTAACTTATACCTGGTAAATATTCTGATCTGACTCATTCTTTAGAGCTTGAATAGCTTTGCAGTTAGAAGGCTCCTTGAGCTCCGCTTCTGGTGATCTCATTTATGAAATAGACTCCTTTATTATAGTTATTGTATCATTTACAAAGTGGTCCTTTATATTTTTATAGCATATAAATGGTGTGCATTTTTTCACAGTTGAAAAAAATAACCAAAAAAGGCACATCCTTTATTTGGTGAATAGTTTAAATTTAATCTTTTATTGCTTCAGTGTCCTAACTTCACTGAATCCTCCAACTACATTTCTACTTATCTGATAGGAAATTGATTTTCTGCCTGGCAAAACATTCTCTCTCAAGTCCTATATAAAAGGATACGTTCCATGGTAATAATCATTCCCTTTAGTGTAATGCACCAAGTAATATTAAAATATTTATCATATTGTTTAGATGTTTTTAATTAGATATTTTTAGATGATATTTCTATATGAGAAAACATAATTTTAAAGTTCATAGTATGTGAGAGAAATATCTTGGTATAGCTCTTATTTCTTTTTTGGGTTTTTTTTTTTGCCTCAACATGAATAGTTTTTCTACCTACAAATTAAATGAAAAAGGGAGGGAAGATGTCATACAAAACCGAAGCAAATTCCAGTTAGAACTTGCTTTTCATAGTTTATAAATTTTCAGCTCTGAGTCAATTCTGTATCAAATAGGTGTTTAATCATTTGGTTCTCTGTGTTGATCAAAGGTCTGCAAGGACCATATTATGTTCTTAGGAGAGGACAGTGATTCTAAGCTATTATATTAAATCTGTATTATTTGAATAAATTTAGTACTTTATAAAATTAAGTACCGGTGAAAATGCAAACCATTGGCAGTGTTCAGGTATTGATATTTGGGTGGGGTGGAAATGGGTTTTTGATAGATATTATTATATGCATATATAAGCTTATTTTATACATTTTACAGTTGCAGACTACTGTTTATAAATGAATTAATCATTGCAATGTATTTTGGTCAATAAGGAAATAAATATTAATAGATAAAGTTTGTAAATTAGAGATGGAGCTAAAGAACAAGAGTTATTACACTTCCTGTCTCTGGAGTTATGCACTACTCAGTGAATGAGCAATCAAGCTCATGGGGTTTGTAGTTACAATTATTCTTATGATGGCAACATATTTATCCTCATTCTTAAGACATTCTGATAATACTTTAAATTGTATGCATTGATATGTTGAAATTTAGCTTTTTCACCTATAAATATTATTATTTTGTTATTGCCACAGTATCCCTTTTTAAAAATTTGTATTAAATTTATTGGAGTGACATTGGTTAATAAAATTATATAGGTGTACAGTTCTGTAATACATCATCTGCACATTGTATTGTGTGTTCACCACCCAAAGTCATGTCTTGTTCCATCATTGTTTTCTCCCCTTTACCCTCGTTTACCTCCCCCTACTCTGGAACAGTATCCTTATTCTAAAAGACAGTTTTCATTATTTTGATTTTGTTTAATACATTTTTTATGTCTTTACTGGGTTTATTTCTTTATTCAGTCATATTGCTTCTTGCTGAAACTTCGATAATTTCTGTCTTTTTAGACATTAAATCTGTGCCCATGCCCTAATGAATTATCCTCGTCTTTTTAATCTACAAATGGGATGACTACCCATTATACAATCTTCATAGTATAGATTCAAATTTGGAATGCTATCTACATAGTATATAGAAATAAACATTTTAAGAAAAGAAAGGGGAGATTAAATGACATACAATGTTAACAATATTTTAATAAAAGAATGAAAATTGCCCAATTCGTAAATGAGTAGACAGACTGCCCTCGCTGCTAGTTTGATAAATTATGTAAGTATTAGGATTACAACTCCTTTTCCAATCAACTGAAAATAGAACCCCAGAGGAAAACATGGGAAAGTGCTTTGAAAAATAGTATGGTACTATATAAAAAGTAATAGAACATGATGATGATATTGTTGTTTCTTCTGATTTTAAAAGTCATTTTGTATTATGTCTTGCACATATAGTCAGTCTATAAATGTTTTTGGTGATGGAGTCATCCTTTTATCAAATATTTCTTAGGCATTTCTATTGAGTTAGGCATAGTCTCATTCTTTTTTTCTTTATTATTCCTAACCCTGGAATTAATATTTATTTTTTTGTAGAGAAAGGTAAATGACTGTTATTTGACATCATCTTGTTAATTAAGGAAATTGGGAGTATGAGATTATGGTTTATTTCCCAATGTGTAAATCTTGAGTTGCAGCTGTTGAGAAACCAGGTTTAAAAACCAAAATATCTTCTTTTGAATAGTAAAACTTTTTATTGTTACGTACTTTTTATAGGGGAAATAGATCACCCACTAGTTTAGGTACAGGTGATAAGATAAAACT
This sequence comes from Mormoops blainvillei, assembly GCA_004026545.1. Lineage (NCBI taxonomy): Eukaryota > Metazoa > Chordata > Mammalia > Chiroptera > Mormoopidae > Mormoops > Mormoops blainvillei. The sequence continues at coordinate 62,046 of PVJD01007173.1, read as the reverse complement.
AATTTCTCATTTTTTGAAGACTCTTCACTGATTTCTCCGATACTATATGCTTAATTATCACATGTTAAAGAAAAATAGAACTGATACAATAATTTCAAAGTGAGGAATAATCTATATAAAATATAGATTTCATGTGTTAAGAACCTACAGCTGTTCAAACAAAATAAAGATGTGTAAGATGGTAGATACTCCCAAATTTAGAGAGCTACAGAGATCTTTTTAATCAGAGAATTTATGTATCTTTCCAATTGCTTCTTGAATATATAGAATGTCGACCACTCCAAAGTTTAACATTTTTTATTATAATAAGACTACATTGAAATGACTGTCTTAACTTACATGGAAGAAGAGAAGAGATAAGCAAAAACACAAATGGAAAGCAAATATTCCACAAATAAACTTCAAGATAATAGAAGGCGACCATAAATGAAGCTTTGGAATCTCTTGCTAGTTAGTTTATGAAACCTTCCATTCATTTTATTTCTTTTGTAGCATCTGTCTTTATATTATACATAATTTGGTCATTGAAAATTACTGACTGGTATCCTAGGAAAGAAGTACTAAAAGTTTTCTGAGTAAATAGCAGATTTTTCTTTAAATTTATATTGTTTACATGTTTCCTCCCCTTGAAATTGAGGCTCTTTTTACATTATCTCTAATAACCTTATAATCAATATAATTTTCTATATAATTTCTGAGAAACAAACTATATGATATCCTTAAATATGAAAATATTATAGTGCTTACCATAGCAAAGAATTTCAGAGTTTCTATATGAAATATTGTCAGCTATGGTTGGTGAAATTTATAAACATAAAACTTGATGTTTCATTTTTTCTTTTCTATTTCCACAGTGATAGTAAGGAATGAGTTTAAAATATATATATATATTTTTATATGTATATATATAAATATATATATATATTTTTTACTTCTCTTCCAGTTGTTCATAGCTACTAAATCACAGTGCTCCAAAGGAACGCAGAGGGGAAGAGCATACCCTCCTCTGTTTTACTCCCCAGATATGTCACGCCGTTCTCGGGAAACAAAATGCTGGTTTTTCCTGGTGATTTAATCATAGCTAGATATATAATTGATATACTGAAACCTAATTTATTATAACATACTGTTTCTAAAAATAATACTGTATGGTTGTAAAAATGGTTGCTTTCAAAAATAAAGTGTAAGTTAAGGAAGGGATTATTCAGTCAATATATAGAAAATCAACTTTGACTCTCCCTGGTGAAATACATACATTGTTTTCTCATTTAACCCCAAGAAGTGAATATTTATTTCATCACAGGAGAGTGGGTTGTACCCAGAAAACAACCGGAACATGATATTAATGAGGATTAGAAAATTTATACTTTAAAACACTTTACTATAATATTGGGATCAGAATTCTTGCAAATCAATCATTATATACATGTACTTACTTTTAAGGTTTAGTGAGTTCTAATATAGACTTTATTCCAAATTATAAACTATAACTACTCATATTTTAGTGACACTACTAAGTTTAGAAGGTATTAATCACATTACTTTCAATTATACCACATACATTTAATATACACATAGGTATACATATATAATCAATTATTTTTTACAACAGAATGTACTTATTTAAAGAATACAGTTTGAATTTTGACAGATATCTATGCCCACATAACCACCAACCTAATCAAAATACAGAACATTTTTATAACCCCACAAAAGCTCCCTTTGTTTCTTGCCGGCAGCTTATCTTTACCCTCAGCTAAAGGCAATCACTGATTTTTTTTCCATTACTGTAGATTAGGATTTTTCAGCCTCAGCACTATTTTGGGCTGGGTAATTGCTTGTTGCCACAGTGTGCTGTCCCATGCATTATAGAATTTTTAGCAGCATCCCTGGCGTCTACCCACTGGATGCCAGTAGAACTCTCTCCATACTCCCCGTTCCCAGTTGTGACTACCAGAAATGTGTCTAGACATTGCTGGTATATCCCTGGAGAGCAAAAACCTGATCCATTCGAGAGCCACTACTGTAGATTAGTTTTCCATATTTTAGCATTCCATAGAAATAGAATCATATAGGATACTTTATTTCTGGTTTCTTTCAGTATAACAGTTTTGAGATTCATCCTGTTTGTTATATATATCATTGCTTCTTTTTTTTTTAACAAACAAGCCATTTATTTTACAAAATACACATAGCATGATACTGTTAAATTTATAAATATGGGAGAAATGTTACTTATTCATTAGATATATACATATTTGTAATAAAAGTATAAATAAACACATGGAAGAGCAAATCCTAACATCGTAGTACTTTCTTTTATTTTTTTGGTATATTTTATCGATTATGCTATTACAGTTGTCCCATTTTTTCCCTCTTTTATCCCCTCTGCCCTGTACCACATCCCATCATCCCCACACTGCTTTTTTTTTTTTTAACTGTGTGGGATTTCAGTATTGTCAAACTGCAGTACAATTCTTTTCTCATGTTAGCAATTTTTTAAATTGAATATTGGACATTATTAATTTTACATAGTTGAGTGCTGAATTTTGTTTCTTTCTTTAAAGAGTAATGGACATTTTTTGAGATGTAGTTATGTTACTCATGGATCAGTTTGATCTTTTAAAGCTTTAATTTTTTGGGGGGTGGTTAGGGTAAATGTAGAGTTTTTATTTATGGCTAATTCAGCTCATTCACTGAAGTGTGACTTTACTGGCACTTCTGAAGAATACCCTGGTAGTTAAGGAGGTCTCTTCACTCTGACTGGAACTTGGATAACTCTTAGACTTATATGTATATATATGAGAATTGTTCATTTTACAATCCCCAGCTGTTCTTTGCCCAGCCTTGGAGTTTCACTCAACAGCACAGCTAATTATTTTGCGATCAACTTGACAGAGACTTACACGTTTCTCAAGTTCTTTCTCTGCTCTTCCTCTCCAGTACTCTGATCCACAATTTTAGTCTCATCAGTCTCTCCGCAGTTCAACTTTTGTCTCTTCAGTTCATCAGGATCTCATGGGCTCTCCCTTTCTACACAGTAATATTAAAAGTGCCTTCAAGAAAAAAAAAAGAGGTCTCATTATGAAGCTTACCTCATTAGTTTCCCTTTTCTCACTTATGACAGTCTTTCACTGTGTATCAGCTGGCATCTGAAAACAGTCTTTTGATATATTTTATTTGGTGTTTGAGGTATTTACAGGAGTAGGACGAGTCTTTTCTTTCCTCCATCATGACCAGAAACAAAACTATTTTTTTAACTTTTTTATGTGACTATAAGCATCAGAATTTCAGGAAACATCAAATTCTACATGTCATCCATATTTGTCCTACTCACATAGTCACTAACAGGAAGTCGTGGTATTCTAAGGTGCCGCATCTGTGATTCCATTTCCCCTGCCCCATTTTCTGTATCCAAGGGCCTTTGCTGGAGTTAACACCATTGACCTCTCTCTGGACTTTCTCACTTTTTCTACACTTAGTTAAGTAGGAAAATGTTTAGAAGGTGAATTTGGGAGAAGAAATGGAAAAATCTTGGACTGGCCTAGTTGTGGTTATACTTTAACCTATCTCTAAATAGATAAGTTAGCCTGTCTCTAGGTTATATTCACACCTTTTAGAACAAGAGCGTTCAGACCAGGCCTTTAGTTGTCTGTCATGGTCTGTGATAATTCAGTTCAGGGGAGACATTTGTAAGTCCACGTGGCAGCAGATCCAGTAATGGTACCTAATTTAACTGTTTCAGTACTAACACTAATATTTTGAACTCCATTTATCTGCTCTTGTCTACTTCTCAGTTGGACCCAGATTTGGAGAGGGAAATAAAGGAATTACGGTTCTCCTCAAACATAATAATATCATAGATATACATTTGTCAATTAACATTATATCAAATCAGTAAATATTTTTAACCGTGAGGAATGCAAATTGAAAAGCTCATACTCACATTGATGGTTAGGGGAAACCGTGACCACAATTATATAAACAATACAGTTGCTCTCTCTAGCAGTCCTATGGTCTCTTTGTCTCCAGCTCAGCAGTTCTTTATTGCCTCCAATCCAGTTTTCTGGTATCTAAACTGGGCCCTTTGGCCCTTCCACCAGCTAGTATTGCTGTGTCTGTACTATTTATAATAAATGTGGTAAATAGCAACTGATAGTATAAGATGTAATTACAGAAAAATGTTTTCCTTTGAAAGCCATATATAGTCTACATATTTCTAGAATTTGTAGCTTTATATGCTTAACATTAATACTTATTTTTCAATGTATCTAGCGTGTCTTATAATAATACATGCTATCTTTCTTATTAGACAGTGACCTCGACAAAATTTTATTACACTTCAAGATGTCTGATAAACAAACTGAGTGGATAAAAAACTGCCAAAGACAATTTTGCAAAATGATGAAGACCAAACCTGATATAATCAGTGGAGGTGGTAAGTGCATCGTTTTATTTTTCTGGGATGTCTTTTTGTTTGAAAATTATATTAATAGAAGCTTTGTCTTCTGAAGATTAGTACCGGTATATCTAGAATACACAATACTAATTCAAGAAGTCCATTCACTTTTGAGAAACCTCTGATGATGGAGAACAGAAATTAAAATCTGGGATGACTAAGCTTTTTTTGAAAACTGTCTAAGATACTTTGGTAAGCAAAACTGAAACACTGATTTACCTTTACCCAGGTTACAGTTTGCTTGGTTTTACCAGCTTTCCTCTGCATTTATCATACTGCATAAAATTTTATTGAATTTATATTGACAGATTTTTGGAATTCTGCTACCTCTAGCCTGATAAATTTAATGACTCCTAAAGAAATTTTGTTTTGAGTGAATGGCTATATTTTCTAAACAAGTTTTATATTCAGATATTTGAATGTATATTATCTAAAATCATCATTTTTTAATTAACTTTGAGAAAGAAGGCCTAAGATAAAAGTTCTGATGTTAATATAAGCTAGATTTATTGAAAGCTTTAATTTAAAAGTAATTGTCTACTTTATCAACATACTTTATGGTTTTTATATTTGTATCATTTAAAATTAAAAGTGGGGAATAAAAACAAGTTTATATTTTGTTGTTGAAGATATTTTATCCTAGAGAATATGATATATACCTATAGCAAAAAATCAAACATTATTCTCAAATTTTAATGTGAAGTGGGTAGTTAAACTATGTTTTACCATAAAACATTTATAAAATATCTATCATAAATATATATTTATCATTGATTATATCACAGGGACTATTTAAGATAGACTGTCAGGAGTTTTACATATATCAAAACATACAGAACAAATTGAGAAAGCAGCAGCTTGGTAGTGTTCAGTTTAAACATAATAAGTATATGTGTGACTGAAACAGGATGAACAAATAGAACTTCGCCATGAAAATTGTGTTCCCTTGGAATCTTGTGGCAGTTCCTACAAGTCTTGACCTCAGTTGTTCATTACCCTGATACAGTGTCCAGCATTAGACTGTAAACCACTTTCAATAATAGGTCTAGACCTCTATGCCCAGCATGTTTTAGTAACTTATGCCAAACTCTCTTACTTTTCCCTGCACCTTTATAAGACAGTCTACATTTTATGGATAAGGAAACTAAGGCCTGGAAATTTTAGGTATCATGGCCAGTTCACAGTGGCAGAGTCAAGAAAACAAACCAAGGCAACCTAACACCGAAATTCCTGTTTTGTATCAATCGGCCGTACTATCTCTTTGCACCTCCTTTTTAGTACCTAATGTTTTTTACACATCGGAGACAGATAACATTTATTAAATAGAGGTAAACATAATACTGGTTTAGATAAATTATGATATAATTTATAATGTGTCATATCTCATGACACGTTGGTTTCCTGTCTGTGAACTAAGGCGAACTGATTTTGCAGGTAATCTCAATACATAAATATTAAGCAGATGTATGTTTTTGTGAGGCAGGGGTGCTAATTTATGTATTTATGTGTATGTGCTTGGACATGCACAGTCTAGCTCTGTTATCTGGTCAATTCAGATGGGAAATATAAGCAATCTACAGCCATCAAGAACCAAAGATTTTTAGATTATCGTCACCTGTTCTGCAGTTTCTCCCTAAAATCTCCATTTGGCTTTGAAATGCCTAGTAAACACCATGTACATTCAATAATAGTTTTCCATAATTATAGTAAGGAGTGAATGAATTAGTTTTAATTTCTCTATAAATTCAGTTAATGTCTCTATAAATTATTTCTCTACAAATCTAAAATGAAATAAACAAAAGGAAATTCAGTTAATGAGAACTAGTTGAGAACTTACTTGTTGACTGTTTTCCTCCCCACCTTGGACAGCTCCTAACCTCTGTGCTAATGGTGAGGGGCAGAGAACAACCCACCAGTTGTCTTTCCGAATTGATTTAACCCAGTCTATATGAACAGCTACCGGGCCAGAAAATTTCCAGCTTTCTGAAACTTGGGCTTCTGGTATTTCTGGAGTTTCCCTTCCAGGCTTTTAGCTTATAAGAACAAGTGAGACAATGTAGATGTACAGCTACTGGACATTCCCGCACTCACTTGTAATGAGTTGCTGGGGGAAGCAATGGGCTCTATGATCCAGAGCTCACACATCGAATTAATAAAACATAAGTCAGACTCATTCTTCTTATGACCTTATTTTGGTCTGTCTATCTCTCCCTTCCATACTACTCCATCCTATTTTATCCCAGATGTTTCTTTCTAAGATAGAAATAACTAGAACATGTTTACTGAACCATAATTAATCTATTTTATTTTCATGTGTTTATTTTATTCAGCACTGGGAGAGAACATAGGTACTGTTCTCCATTAGGTTGAATGGAAAATGTGTTCATGAGCTACCTCTTTTTATTTATTAAAACACAGGTCATTCCACCATCCTGCTTTTCCCCCCTTATTGTCTGAAAGGTCCCTGTAGTTGATTGACCTCTGGTTTCTCCTGAACTTACTAACCTTTGATGTCAATTCATCCTAAAGAGTAGATTTTATAACCAATTGCATATTTAATGTTTCCTAACCTTTACATTTGCTCTACATGCATCTCCCTATAAAAAGAAGCCCCTGCATTTTCCACATTATCTCCTAATCAGTATTTCTCATTTATCTTTTATATGAGACCTAATGATTAAATGTATAATTTAAAATATATTCTAAGTATGGCCTTCCTATTTTCATTTACTAATATTGATAACATAGTTTATAACCAGAATGCTGGTGTAGGATACATGTAATTTGAGTTAGTCTTCAGATAATATGTACAGCATGTCTGAAAGATGATACTAGAGACTGTGGTATACTTTCTAAATATAATATATTTTATGTAACATTTAATACATTTTGAACATCCTTCAGATGCCCAAATTATCACAACTTAGACTCTGCGAGGTGTTTTTTTTTTCTTTAAAGCTGGCCTCTTTGTCCTTTTAAACTTTTTTTTTTTTCTGTTTACCTCTGAAAGAATCCTGGCTTAGTGACAACAGTGAAGTTTCCAGACTCACTGTTCCTGCTCTTAAACATAGAGTTCAAGAATAATGTTAGGGACTAAATTTGAGCTCCAACAATGCACATTAGATTGCTCTGCATAATTAAGACAACAAGACGACATGAGGCAAGAGCACGTCTAAATAAAAAAGTATATCTTTGTTTTTTTCTAATTTACTTCTGGCTATATTTAAGTTCCTTTTTATTTTCTTTGAATGTTTAATCAAATTTTCCCTTTTGACCTATCATTCATTTAAATTTCAATGCTATCCCAAATTTTAGATTGTATCTCCATGTTAGATACCATGGAAGATATCAAATAAAGTATGTTTTCCCCTTGCATTCTCTTTTTTTTTCTGTTTGCTATCGCTAGCATGTACCCAGTCATTGAAAGGAAAAAGCTAGTTCTCGTTGATTCCTCCCTTTTGTACTTTGGCTCCTATTCTTCCGTTGCCCTTCTTACAGAGTTTATTCCTAAATACACCTTTTACCCGTTCTTTCTCATCCATGTCCCCTGCCACTGCTTTAATTCAAGTATTAACTATTCAGCAATTGGACTACTATTTTCTAATACTTGATCATTTTAGGAAAAGCATAAATTATAAATAAGCAAGTTAAACAAACTGAAATTAAACTATAATTTTATCCTTCAGATATTAGCATTAAGTTTTTATTTTTAGCCCCCGAAAGTTAGTACCTATTATACTATTTCCTTTTGTCTTTTCACTCAGTGCAATATTGTATAGATCTTTTCATGTCAGTAACCATACTTCCACAATGTAATTTTAAAGTCTACTTATTTGATCCTGTGGATTTGATTCTTAATTATGCTTTTTTTTTTTTCCAAATCTCATTTGAACCCCTAGGACCCTAGACAGTGAAGATTATCACATTTCATTTCAAATATATAGTAAAGAAATCAAAATCTTCACTAATATATTATCTGATAATATCAAAGCACTAATAAATCACTTTTTTTAAAAACAAGAGACATATAACCAAAGTGTAGACTGGTATAAGCAGACACAAAGACATTAAGGCTCATGAAAGGAAGTGTAAGAGGGGCCATGATGATGAGAACAAGCACCTGAGTTCTGAAAGGAGGATCCCCAATGGCTGGTGCCAAATGGGTAAAAGTATTGACTCTCTTGTTCTTCCATTTACTTTACCCTTGTGATCACCATCATGTATCATTATTGGTCTATACTCAACATTCTCCCAGTGGCACCTGCCCATCATCATGTGTTTCTAAAGCTACTTTTCTCATAGCCTCTCGTCTTGGCATAGGCACCCAGGGGAGGGAGGAATTCAGCACAATTCCTCATTATTCCGTCACCCTCTGAATTCTTTTTTTGTGCTTCAGTATTACTGATATACCCAGGTAGTATGTACTCTTAAGGTTGTTGCATTTCCGCAGACACTGAATTGGCCTATCTTCTATCTACTGGGCTATAAAATAATTGTACTTGACACAGTCAGATAATTCTGTAACACTTAATACCAATTACATGGTAAACAATATAAGAAATTATTTCTAAAAGACTAAGAAATTTTTTAAAAGTGAAAATGTGTGTGTCAGTCTCATTTATATGACGAAACATATTCGGGCTTTGAGGAGCCTATATAATCATTATGAAAAAAGTATGGGGTGACTTCTACTTTTGAAAGGTAGAGAAGATGTTCTTTCCCTTACCCCCTTATTATGTGCAACTAAAATCTCTGAACATCACTTATTAAACAAACATAAGATGTCTCTGGAAGGTGGAGAGAATAAGACAGACTTTCTAGGGATCTTAGATCCGAAGGAACATCTCAGAGGTCCCTGGGTTTTCTTTTCACCTCATATATCCTAGACTGCTAGCAGATGCAGGAAAAAAGGGAGGGGCTGATAAAAGCCTGTTCTCTCCAGCCAGAGGACCAGGAAAAGGTTAGTGTACCACAACAGAAAGCTTGTTGAGAGTGACCACTTTAATTCAGCCAAATACCACAGAAAATCCTGCCAGCTGAAGCTGGTGTGCAGCCTGGACATCCCTCCTCACCTGGCACTAATGAGGCACTCCTGCCTCCTCCTGCTTGGATGGTGTCAGAGAAGACTTAGGTAGAGAGTTAGGATTTTCACCACCATCCAGTAGTAACTAGGACAAAACATCACCTTCCCTTCCACACATGTATTTGTTTTAACACGTGAAACAAATATAAAAATAGAAAGTGTCAGCAAATAATTAGTAAAGAAAACCCAAAAGGAAAGTTTAGAACTGAAAAATACTGTAACCAAAATTAAAAACTCAATGGATGGGTTCAACAGTAAATAAAGGGAACAGAGGGAAGAATCAGAACTTGAATATATCAGATAAGAAGAACTAGACTGAAAAATTAACAGAACCCCAGAGGCCTGTGGAACCATCACAAAAACATTTAGTATTTGTGTCATTGGAACTCTGGAAAGAGGTTGGGACTACAAGTTTGAAGAAATGATGGGTAAAATCTTTCCAAATTTGCCAAAGATCTAAACCTATGGAATCAAAAAACCCAAAGGGTGTAAACCTAAAGAAATCCACACCAAGACACAATATGGTTAAACTGCTGAGAACTAGAGACAAAGATAAAAATCTTGAAAGCAGAGAGAGAGACAACACCTTACCTACAGAGAATAATCAATGCAAATAACACTAGACTTCTCACCATGTTCTCACCAGAGAAGATAGAGGACAGAGGAAAGGCATGACATCATTCAAGTGCTGAAAGCGAGAACTGTCAACCTGAATTCTGCATGTCTGGAAAATAGTCTTCAGGAATATTGAGAAAATCAAGACATTCTCAGATGAAGAATTTGTCAGTAGCAGACATACCCTAAAGGAAGGGATAAAGGAAGTTCTTTACTTCTGTACTATCTTTTCAACTTTCTGTGAATCTATAATTATACAAAATAATTTTTAAAAAAACACAGAAGAAAGAACAAACCTAAACTATGTCAGAACATTGAGAAAAGTTGACTGTGCTTGTACCATTTTGTATGACAAGTGGACGTGGTTGGATGCCGTAAGATTGTAAAGTGCTTGAGACGCATGACTGGAGAGAGTCGTGGTAAGCTCTTGAATAAGCAAGTTTTCAAGGAATAGGCATCTGATGGTTACATGAAGATAAATTTTTGGGGAAATAATTGTAATGTACTTGTGATCTGATGATATGCTGACAGTGATAAAAGATTTTAAAAGAAGTTTTGCGTGTTTACAAACATTGAGCTGTCCTGCTTCTGGAATCAGTGATTGCCGTGGTGGCAGTGGCAAGCCGGGGAGAAAGAAAGCAGTGTCAGTGCCCATGTGGCTTTAGTTTGTCCTTAGCAGAAACCCATGTCCTCTTTTTAGTATGTAATTATTATAAATTTTGATTTTATAGTCTATTTATGTCATAGTCCAACCTCAAAGGATAAATATAATTAAAAAAGAAAAGGCTTATACTTTCAAATCCTTTATAGAAATTCCAGATCTTTCACTTAAGATCTACATAAGACAAAGCAATATCTATAATTTACTTTCTGGATAGTAATATCCTACAGTTAATTTGTTTTTAAAGTTAAGAAGTGTTTCATGACATGATTTAATTTTCTTGAGTTATAGATAATGGTATTTTCAGTGAATTGAAGAGCTTCACTCTCCTAAAAATCCTGTGCTCTGCCTATCTGTTCATTTCTTTTTTCCCCCAACCCCTGCCAAACTTACTTTTGATCTGATTGCCTTAAACAGATATCATCAGTTGCAAAGTATATAATACACATAATAGGTACTGGCTTTGCAAGGGATGTGAGCCATGCATTGATCTTTGTCCTGTAGTTCACATAACTTTTTTTCTATATGTGTGAAAAATTATGATAAGATGTTATAGTCTAATTAGTGATAGTTTTCTTTCTTTATTGAAACCATTTAGCAAATTCTGAAGTAATCCTTAGAGACTCTAAAGATAACAGATGATTCTTTTCTAGTTCTATATTCATAGGTTCTCAGTGAAGCTATTAAAATTTAATTTATATCAGAAACATTGTTAAGAATATTAAAATGGTATGTGTTTTGAACTGGACCCCCTTAAGGGCATAACTAAACTTCTGATGATTTTTATGTACTAGTCTGCGATTTGAGATGCATTATCATGTATGATTCTTATCCTTTAATATTCTAATTATTCTTGTATATTACAGCTTTAGTAGAATTACTTGAAAATTTTGTGATTCATCTCTTGGAAAGCCCATCAGAATGCTACTTCCCCTCAGTAGAATATACAGGTACATTTTAAATATTTTGAATTTTGAAAATAGATAATAAATAATATTTCACATGGATATGCAAATAGATACTATTTCATAGAGATGTGAGTTGTGTAAGTAGATGACAAATATGCACAAGTTTTCTCATTCTAAAAATGTCTCACATACATCCCAGGTATCATCCAGTCTCTTCTGTGCAAATATCTGGGTTTCCTGGTAACTTTCTAACTCCATTTTAGCCCTTTTTTTTTGTCTACACCTTAAAAGTTGTTTTTCTTTAAGGTAATTTTTCCACTCTTCTCATTTAAACCACTATCCCCTAGTGATCTCATCTGCTTACACTATTTTACATATCTCATATATCGATGATTTCTAAATTTACATCTTCTACTGAAAGATCTGCTGTAAGTTTTATTTTCATATTTCCAACTGCTTAATAGGTAAACATCACCTGGATGTGCTTCAGAAACCCTCAAATTCTGAATCTCCAACAGGGACCTCACCTCATCATACCTTGTTGATATACATCCTCCTCTTACCTTGTCTATTTTGGTGGGCATCACAATCATCTACTGGCTAATCCAGAAACTGAGGAATGATGAACTGTCTTAGGTCCACATTCTCCTCCCAATCACCAAACCATGTTAATTCTGTATTCTTAATATTTTTCAAATTTATCTACTTACATTGATTTCTACTCTTTTTTTATGTTCGCTCAGACCACCGTTACTTTTTGCCTAGAGTATTACAACAGCTTCTTTTCCTGGGTCTCTAATTGCAGCCTGATTTCTTTTCAAAGGCATTCTTTATGCTGCTTTTAGAGTGACCTTTAGCTGGTCCACTCATTCTTCTGCCCCATAGAGGCTCACTACTGACCACTGCATAAAGTATAAGCCTCTTACTGTGATACCCAAGGTCTTAAATTAATCTTACTCTTTGTTCCTCTCTCTTATTATCCCTTCCTCTCCATGCCTCTTATTTATTTTTCAGGAACACTAAACTGTTAGCAGCACTGTCAGCTTCTTCCTCTCTATCTCATCAAATATACTGTCATTTATTCAACAAGTAGACATTGTCCTCTACTATGTAATAGGACTTTTCTAAGCATTCAGACATAACATTGAACAAAAGAGAGAAAAATCTTGCCCTCACAAAATTCACCTTCTGGGGGGAAGATTGATAGATAATAAGTAAAAGGTTCAATATATCAACTGGTTTGGTGGCAGATGAGAATTACATAGCAGAGAAGAGAGCTAGGGAGTGCTAGTTGGGGGTGAAGATTACAATATCAAATTGTGTTCAGATCAGCAGAAGTGAGTCCAAGAAATATGGATATTTTTAAGGAAAGAGAATTTCAGCAAATGACATGGAAGAAGAGTATGGCTGAAAAGAAATAAGGGTGCAGAATTATTTGTGTGAAAGTCATAAAGGAGAGGATTTTGAGAGTTATTGCAGGGTCTTGAACATAGGGTTGACACACTGATTTACATTTTTAAAAGATCCTTATGTTTGCTGTATTGAGAAATGAATTAAGACCAAGTGTTAAAGCAGGGAGACAAGTTAGATGGTTCTTGAGAGGATCCAAATGGAAAATGGTAATGTCTTAGATGGGAATGTCAGTGGAAATGGTGAGAAGTAGTTGGACTCTGGGTGCATTTTGAAGATGGGGCCAACAGAAATGGGTAATCGATTGAATATGAGAATGAGAGAAAGGCAGGAAGGAATCAAAGAAGATTAAGTTATTGATCTGAGTCACTGGAAGGATGGGATTATCATATATTGAGATGGGGAAGACTGGGAAGGGAATAGATTTGAGGAGATTTAAGAGCTTGCTTTTTATGTTACATTTTAAGTAACCTGTTACATGTTTAACTAGACATACTTAGTACATGCTACATTTTTGAATATGGAATTTAGAGGAAAGATATTGGGTGGAAATACAAATTATTAAATCATCAGCTTGGTATATAAAGCCAGTTTGCATCTGTCATGCCTTTTGCATATTCTGACTTAATGTCTAATTTCTTACGTGACAGTAAAAGCCAGTAAAGTAGTTTCCATGTCTTAACTATTGTATGCATCCTCTGCACTAGAATAACAGTATCAGTGTATGTTGGACAAGTAAAAGAAAGAATGGATAAAAGAATGAAATGAGGGAGATTTTAATAATGAGGGAGATAAGCCAATCAGTTTATCTTGATTTTAATAGGCAGTAGAGTAAACCATTTAAGACTTCTCAGCAGAAGCTTTGCTTGATTCACCTGTACCTTAGGGAGATTATTTTAGTAACTGTGTAAAGGACGAGGTAGAATGCAGAGCTGAAATTTGCCAAAAGTGAATATCCAGTACTTGGGGTTCATAAACAAAGAGATAATACAGAAAGCACAGAGGTAGCATACCATCAAGATAATGGATCATCAAGGAATATTGCATTTCTTTTTCATAAGAGTGACATGACCTCTTTGCTGAAGAAACCATTGTTCAAATATGTGGTGTTTATTCAAGTTAGACACTATATATCATATCTCCATAAAGTTATGTATATACTCACTCTCCACCTGTGCTAGCCTATCTTTCTAGCCCTATTAGCCGCCATTGCCCAAGCACATTCCATGCATTCATGTGACTGAATATTTGCTCCTACCATTCTTTCTGTATAAACTTTTCCCTTCCTGTGACATTCATATAATAATGTCCAATTCAACTATAAAGTTGTAGCGAGAATGTCATCTTCCTTCCTATACCTAAGTAGAACTCCTTTATCTGTCCTCCTATTATAGTCCCTTTACTATTTTGATATTTACTATATTATATATGACTAGCTTAAATTATTCCAATAGGCCTCAAACTCCTTTGTATCTTTAATATAGCGTTTGATATATTTTTATTGAATTAAATATACATACTGATACATAAGCATCTGTATTCATACAAATTCATTTGTATAACAATCCTAAATATATTGATAATTACAAATACACACATGAGCATGCATCTAATTATTTACACATAGTGACATCTATGTAGATTTGGGAAAGAGATAAAAGAGAAGATAAGAAAACGAAAACAATGAAATGAGAGGAAAATTCAAGGTAGCATTCATCAGAAGTGGAGGTAAGTAAAAGGAACTGATGCCTGCTGAGTACCTCATGTGAGTTAGATAGTGGCACTTGGTGTGCGTCGCGTCATTCGGCTCTGCAACTGCTCTCTGAGGTAGGCGTTAACCGTTGCATTTAAGATCAGGGAATTGAGGTAAATAGGAAAGAAAACAAATTGTGAACACAATTTTGAAGAAAATCATTTGAAGAAAATTGTAACTTTATGAATGAACCTGAAAATGTACAGGGGAAAAACACAGGGAATCATGCTCAAGTTTACGAGTAGGCGAGGGAATCAGTAAGCAGTAGTAATCACGGAGGTTTGCATGGTCAGGTAGGTATCTCCCCAGTCTTCAGCATAAAAATATCTAATTTCTGCAGCTTTCAATGCAGTCAAGGCACATTGTTCTATTAGATTCTATTTTCTGTAGATAAATAATAAAATTAACGTTATGTTATGTGCATTATGCAGATACTCAACAACCTGATTGCCCAGTGTGCATGTGTTTCCTGCCCTGTTATACTTCTAAGTCATGCTAAGGGAGATCTCACACGTTTTCTTTTTTGAATGTGGTACCTAGACAGGTAAATTCTGAATGTGCATTTAAATTCTTTAAAGGCTCCAGTTGAACAACTATCCACTGGAATTTTATAATACAGCAAAAACAGAGTGGCTTCCTATTGGTTGATTGTTTAATATTTATTATTATGATATGGTAAGTTTGTTGGTAGTATTATTTTCTTCCCATGGCTTTAGATATCCTCACCCTTTATCATTTATTTTCTGGCTGGTGGAACAATGTCTTGCTATTATAACTTTTATTTTATTTACTTTAAATAAACAAAAACAGTTTTGATAATAAAGGGTGTTTTAAAGCAAATGCTGGATAGATATATTCAATGTTTTTTCATGTTTCTTGAAATGAGAAATTGATTGTCTTTTTTAAAATGACAGCTTGCTAAACCCTAAGGTAGCTGAAATTAGAATAACACAGTCATCCATCTGTTGTTAGCTCCCTCAGGATTTCAATCCATTATAAAATCTGAAAATATCAAATTAGTTTGGCTGTTTATCCCCTTGAAGAAAGAGAAAAGAACAAACAGAAACTTCTGCACATTTGCAGTTTGTAAGTCCATACAGGTATCTTTTCAAATTTTAACAGATATTAACATTTTCTTGGCTCAAATCCCTGGACACGGGGATTTTTCTACTACTATGATTGCTTCTTTGAAATGATAAACTAAGTAGCCCTTTCAGTGCAGTAAATATTTTAATTTTATTCCTTTTCTCTTATGTTCTTAATCAAAAGACTGAAAGAGTATCAATAATTCATTTTTTTTTGGACTACTAAAACATTTTTAAACTTAACATCCAGTTAAACACCTTTTATACTTCCTTTGGGTAGGCAGCAAATATGCCCTTTTCTAGCTTCCATTTATGGAACATGGTTGTGAGTATGCAATATAACTGCAAGTAGGGACATAATATCAATGCCCCTCTCCTCGAGGAAGGAAGCTAGGGCATACACCTAAAATGACGAATTAAGTAAGTTGAAGCATATGGTAAGATAGCAAATGAAGAAATAAAAGAAAACTTATTTTTTAGCTGACTGTGTTGATTCAGGCAATCTGTTAGGACCTTTAAGTATCCTGTTTGCATTAGGTTTTTATCAAATGAGGGCTTTTGCTGTACTGCTGCAGGTGCTTTGTGAAAAGAGGGATCATTGTTGACTAGGGCCATCATGGAAGATAAAAGGAGGAAGTGATAGTAGAGCAGGAGGAATGAGGCTGCTGCTGCCTTCTGGGCTAGTACAGATGAAAGGACTGAGACGGGAAGATTCTTGCAGATGAGGGTAAATTGCACAAACAAAGACATGCAAAGAGAAATGCTTTTTACTAAACACTGACTGTGCCAGCTAGGAGACAGGCTTTGTTATCAGGAACTGAGTTTTATGTTGGTAAGAATTGAATAAAATGGATAGATACAATCACATGTTGAAAAGAAGCAACAGAATCTGCAGACTGACTGGGAAAGGAAAGCAGTAGGAGGAGGTATACCGAGCAGTTGATTCCTTTGGGTGACTGGGAGTTCCATCACTTTACCACAGACACAGCAGGGCTTCAGGAGAGTCAGCAAAAAGTCACGCAGTCATTGCTTCTTCAACCATGGATTTGTCTTCCAGTGGAGAAATTCTTCACTCTTCTGAAAATTTATTTTTTTTCCACACCATTAGCCAAGCGCCAGGCAAAATAGATTTAATTTGTTCTACCACTACTGTGTGTGCTAGCTCTGCAAACCAAAAATAGAACAAAATGCATTACCAGAGGCAGTGATATCAGTCACTATAAGTAAATTTTTTCAACTCATTTTGTTTTGAGATTATTATATTTATAATTAAAATGGCTGTTTATTTTAAAATTGATTGAACATTAATACCGAGATTGAATTAGTCATTGTTAAGTAATGAGGGTAAGTAGAACACTACAGGTGTCATTGGTTGACTTGTTTTTAACAATTTAGTATTTTGTTAAGCTTTTTATAGTGACTACAGGGATTAGGGAGTTATGTTACCTATTTGTTAGTTGATTTCAATATACAGAAAATATTTTTAAGTCCAAATCTATTTCTATCTCCACTTTGGTTCTAGTTTGATATATAAAACACAATTTATTTTGTTGTTCAGTGTCTGTTTGTTCGTTCATTTATTCATCTACTCATTCATTCACTCAGTATTAGTATTATTACAAGCAGACAGGTCTGTATATTAATGAAGATAAATATTTTTCATGCTTAATAACCCCAGTTTATATGTATCATAATTCTAAGTGTTATCTAGTTTAGCGTAATATTTTTTGCAACAATTTACAAAAGCAATCTTATCATCATATCACATTATGATAGGAGGTAGATCTGTACCATGGCTATTGGAATATATAAAGTCAGAGTGTTCATCTTATTCAAACTACTTAAATTTGTCAAAATCAGCCAATGTCACCAATACTATACTACTAAAGTTTTACATATTTAAACTTGGGAAATTGAAATATAATTAATCTAAAATATAGGAGCAGTAGGAACAGATTCAGGTACTATGATTGCTTCTTTGAAATGATAAACTAAGTAGCCTTTTCAGGGTAGTAAATATTTTAATTTTATTCCTTTTCTCTTATGTTCTTAATCAAAAGACTGAAAGAATATCAAAAATTCTTTTTTTTTTTTGACTACTAAAACATTTTTAAACTTAACATCCAGTTAAACATCCAAAGAACTTCCTGGTCCTTACCCAAAGGAATTTAACCTGACTGGGTATGGGCAAAAGCTGTGTTTAAATTATGGCCAAGTAAAAAAAAATGCTGTTGATAAGATTAAAAACTTGAAATTATGATGAACATATGATGATTAATAGTTTTGAAAATCGGCCATTACTTTGTCAGAATGAGAATAATTTGTGATACATATGTTTTTTTGTATCAAGTGATGGATAATTAAATCAAACTTTTTTTTTTGACCTAAGAGAAAATGAGGCAGAATCATTTGTTCATATAAATGGGGTTAAACCATCCTTAGCAATCTGTCTCTTTCCTCTGTCTCTCCCTCTCCCTGTGTATTGGATTTATTCTTCTCTGCTGGAGACCTAGAGCACCTCATAGCCCTGTGTTTAACAGAGGGGAAAATACCTACTTCATTCCAGTTTGAAAAATCTGGAGAAGACATTGAGTAGTCTCCCTTGCTTAACCTATTGCTGGAAGTGCAGAACTGGTGTCCTAGGAATAAAAGGTATATTCATTAGCACAGTAAAGGTTATAAACATCAAGGAATTCTAAGTTAAATACAATATAGCTTAACTGTTGTCATTATAGGCAAAGTGTAACAATATTGCTAATTTTGTGTTCAGATCTAAATAAGTAAAACTCAGATGTATCAATAGTTTTTCTAGAAATTAACCTACATTTATATCTGTCTGTCTATTTTTCCTTTAAGAAAATTGTCACTCTATCTAGCTGACCAACCAGTCTAGTTTGCCTGGTTCTGTGAGGAATTCCTGGGCATGAGGCTTTCAGTGCTAAAACCATGAAATTCCTAGGTAAACTAGAAGAAGTAGGTTACTTTAACTCTGTGAGTGCTAAAAGATGAATTATTGTTTGTCCAAGGAGTAGATGTTTGATAATAGCGATGTTTAATTTGTTTTTCTCTATCTCTGTAGATCTCAAGTCTACCCATATTTTAGGGTTCAGTTGAAATGCCATGTCTTCCTCATCTCTCCCTCTTCCAAATTCACATCACATTTTATCGGTACCATTCTTATTCCTCTTAGCACTTTAAAAAATTAGAGCTATCTATATACCAATTTTATCTCTGACACTACATGGAAGGTTCTTTTAGGACATGATATATTGTTTATCTTTTATCCCCCAGAGCTTCTAGTATGGTGTGCTACACTTACTTTATCAGAAAGGTTTATTAAAAGGAATGAACGAGTCCATGAGTTAAGTAGATTATATTGATAGTATGCAATGCATCAATATGTAATGGGAGGGAAAGAAAACTTATGATGTGATATTCAGAAAATCTAGCTTTGGTCCTCTCTACCACTAGAAGATAGGTGATTTTGGTCAATTCCCTTAATATTGTGTGTTTGTGTGTACTCACACTACTGTTTCTTTAGCCCAAAACTGAAAGTTTCAGCTAGATTTTCAGTGCCGTCTAGTGATACTTTCTAGTGTTCACTGTTAGCTTGGTCATCCAATGTTCTCGAGGACTAATCTAAACTTTCAACCTCTCCTTGTAGCTCTCTGTACCAAACAACCCTTGCTTCAGTTTTTCTTTTTTTTCTATGCCTTTATACTTTTCTATCTTTACACTTTTATTAATAGGCAAGTCATATCATTCTGGGTGCTTTTTTTCTTTCTTTTTTTAAATTGAATTTATTGAGGTGACATTGGTTAATAAAATCATATAGATTTTAGAGTTACAATTGTATAATACATCATCTGTATATTGTATTTTGTGTTCATGACCCCAAGTTAAATCTTTTTCCACCATCATTTATCCCCTTTACCTTCTCCTACCTCTGCCTACCCCTTTTCTTCTGATAATCACCATAGTGTTGTCTATGAGGTTTTTGTTTTGTTTTGTTTCGTTTTGTCTTTGCTTAATCTTTCTACCTTTTACACCCAACCCCCCAACCCCTCCCTTCTGACAGCTGTCAGCCTGTTCTCTGCACCTGTGAGTCTGTTTCTATGTTGTTTGTTGGTTTATTTTATTCATTAGATTCCACATATAAGTGAGATCATGTGGTATTTTCTTGCTCTGACTGGTTTATTTCACCTAACTATCATCAGTAACTCAACAAGTAACAAATATTGATGAGGATATGGAGAAAAAGGAACTCCTTCTTTTTTGGTAGACCATCACAATTCCCACTCCTCAGAGAATTTGCCTACAGGAAGGAACTTGTTCACTCCACCCTCATCCACTGTTGTACATTATAATTAGAATACTGATTATTCCTTTCTGAGACTCTTATTTAAATCTTTCAAAGTAAATATATATATATATATATTTTTTTTTTGTAATTCAAAATCTTATATTTGCCTTGTTTAATGAAAGACAATATTCTAGACAGTTTTGGGGCTAATAGCTTTTGTGCTCTGATAGCCAAGTAAAAATAGATTGCTTTAAAACTATGATTAGTTGCTTTGTGTTTAAGATGCTTTTAGAATGCTTTTTTTATTTGTAAAAAGTTTCTTGTTAATTCTTTTGAAAATCTAACTGATAGCTCTTAAAGGAACAAATCCATCAGTTTTCAAAATTCACATTAAAATATGTAAAAATATTGCTTTCATCCATTTTAAATTAAAATGTGGTTATTATGGAGACTTTTATACATTTTTATAATCTAGTTTTCTGTTGTTTTTAGCTACTGAGGCAAATGTGAAGGACGAAAGTCTTTCACTGGTGCAGCACCTTGGCATTAAATTGACTGTCAGGTATGTTACAGGGAAATAGCTCTCTTGTGTGTTTCTAGAATTTTTTTAATCTACCTGATATGTGCTTAATAGTATTTAACAACCAACTGTTCTGTATATTTTAAATGCATAATTTATCATTCAGAAAATAACTTTATTTTGAGGATATTGGGACATGATTAATTGATCTCTGTAGGTAAATCAGTCATGATTCATTATTATTTCAGAGTTTAATTCCAGTGTATTTAAACCTCTATGACTATCAGATTTTTTTCAAAAATAACATCATGAAAATCAGCACATTGGTAGAACAATCATGCCATTTTCTAAAATATAATTAGTTTAAATTATAAAACTATGGTGATGAGTGCAAAAGTACCTTAAGGATAGATGTAGAAGTTAAAATGAATAAACCAATTATAGTAGCTTGAATTTTTAGTGCTCAAATTGTAATTTTCAAAGGAGGTGGACAAGCTAAACAGACTGGGAGTTAAGACGGAGTCATTGACTACCCCATCCCCCAAATTTTACTCATTAAATGGGGATATTGATAGCCCCATTCTGTAGGATCAGAATCAGAATTAATTTTAGAAAGATATACATGAAAGATGTTAAAAACACTGTTTTTATCAATTCATAGCATTATAATGAAAATGGTACTAATTCTAGCTTGCTCACCTTTATAACATAAGGCATATAACATTGTTTTGCAACCTCCTTTTTATTTTAAATACCCTATTTCTATGATGAAATAGAATCTATAGATAATATAAGCAGTCTGGTCACATATTTTAAAAATTCAATAAAGTGTCTTATTGGTAAGAAATAAATGGAAAATGATTTATAATGAAGTGTTTGTATAAACCTGCTATTCAAGGCATAGCTGGCACTCACATAAAATCATTGTGACTCTGGCAGCCACAGATAGAGACTGATTTTATTTTGGTGCTTCAAATACTGCAAGAGAGCTGCCACTGGCAAAGTGACTTTCCAAAATGGTGAACACGGCTTAGACTTCAAATGAAACAAAGTGCTATCTTTTCCTGATTTATCGTATACATGGTTGCATTCAGTGTATGTGGAAAATATAGGGAAAAATTATGATTTTGTATAAAATGGTTAGTTTTAGATCATTATAAGTAGACTTTTAATCCATGCAAATAACAGGCAAGGCATTTGCAAGTTGCTCTCATGCTGTCCCATACAACCTCATGGTTGTCACTCACTGAGCGCCAGTAGTGTTCCCAGTCACTATGACAATAAAAAAAAAGCCCCCTAAGTTTTCAAAGTGACCCCTGGGGGAAGTGCCACTCCAATTTAGAATCAGTGGAATGGATGAACTCTAAAATTGCTTGTTAAATTTAACATTTTAATCTGTCAGTATTCAGTGTTTTAGATTAAGTTCAAGATGAAATGCTTATATTCTACTTCTTCTACATCTATGGTATCTACATTTGTTCTCTCATTATTGTTTTATTTTCCTTTAAAGTTACCAGTATCTATCAGATGAATACAGCTAATCCAAATATATCATAATTATCAGTAACATGTATTGAATGTTAATGTTTCCTAAGGGCTCTGTATAACGTTGTTAAGCCAAAAGTAGAAATTTGAAAACTCAAAACCTTAAGATTTCAAGAGGACTACACTTTGATGTATTTTTAAAAATCAATTTGCAACAAAGAGCCTGACAGTTATTTTGTATGTTTTGTGGGTTTTTAATGTAGGTATGGCAAGTTCCTCAACCTGTTAAAAGATGGTGCTGAAAATGATCTTACCTGGGTTTTAAGGCACTGTGAGAGGTTCCTGAAACAGCAGCAAGTTCATGTAAACTCTTCTCTTCATATCCTTTCTGAGTGGATTCACAGCTCAACTTCCTTCATATATTCTTCATAATTTTTGATAGGGTACCTTAACACTTTTATAGTAAAATAATACTTTAACCTATATTATTGATTTTATGCTATATTTTCATAGTATTTTATTCTGTCTTTTATATATACATTTTATTAAATTGAATAGTGATTGTTAAATTCAGTCTTATTCATTGAATCTGGAACTGAATAATAAAGTTATTAGAATATATTTTCAGACATATATAAGAAAGTTTTAAAAATAGACTTACTTGATGTAGAAAAAGATTATCTTGAATTTAGTAAATCTAGAATAAGAATTTACAAATCTCTTATTTTATTTGAATTGAGTATATTTCAGAAAAAGAATTTGACTTGAAGAAAAAAAATAAAGTTTGCATTATTGAATCTACAAATGTGTGAGTTTTTTTAAATACTTGATTTTGTTCGTACTTTAGCAGATAACCAGAATTACAGGAAGGATGCTACCATTGTGTTCATGACTTGAACAAGCGTGTTTCTAGAAAGCAGATTTTTTTTTCTCTATTTGCTATGGCTGTTGGCCTCCACTAGACACTTAAACAAATAGGACATTATAATAGTTACTGTATAATTTTTTACTTAATAAAATTTAATTTTACATCCATAGTTCGTAAATTGGTTAAAGACAAAATGAGGACAAAGTATCATATATCTTTCCTCATAGAGATACTGATTATTTACGGAGTTGTTATGTTTAATGTTGTAAGATAATCTATTATAATGGCTCCTTAACTGCACTTTTTAGTCTGCCTGCAGGGTAGTTTTCCTGGCCACGACTGGTTCGTGTCTTCTTTGTTCATGATAATGTTGGGGGACACACAGAAAACATTCCGATTTCTCCAGCAATTCTCCAGGCTTCTGACCTCTGCTTTCCTCTGGTTGCCAAGACTACATGTTTCTGTAAGACTTTTTAGTCTGTTTTTAAAGAAGAGTTTTAAATTTTAAATCCTCCTTAAATTCACTGAGATCTTATTATTTCATATATAGAGAATTCTGTATTAATTTATTTATATTCATTTTCTAAGTGAATGCTTTTGAGTGATTCTCCTTGAAGATACAGATTTAACATTTTCTCAGATATTTGATATCTTAATGGTAGCTGAATGAAAGATTAATGATTATTATTATTAAATTTTGAACTTGTCACTTAATAAATTATAAAATTCTATTTGAAAAAAGAAAACTAGTAAGTAAATATTTTTTGTTGCTTTGTTAAAAATACTTTTTTGGTGAAATTACAGTATAAAAAATATTTTATTAAGTTGAAATTTTAACCGTATTCTGTAGAGGAAAAACACACATTTTATATACATTTTTAAATCTATCATGAGTTTTGATCAAGGTATTATAGTATGGTTTTAAAGTTTTCACTAGTCCCATGAGATCTCAGGGTTCAACTGAGAGGGCAGTGCCACCCTCAAGTAATGTTTCTGTTTACTTAGTTACTTACTGCCATTTAAGATCTACAACTTGGGGAAACTGTGTACTATGTAAACTATGCTTCTACTTCCCAAGCCTTTGCCATGACATGTTGCATGTGGACAGGGAATCATGTGGCACCCAAAGATAAGCTAACGTGGCTGAAGAACATCAACATATGAAATTAAGTGAAAACATTTATTATATGTTTTTACAATATATATTAGTTATAAAGAAAATAAAAACAACACATTAAGAATACATTAAACATTAAAATTTTATGATTTTATGCTTGAAGTAGCTTTGTACAATTCCTGAATAAGACTTCCTAAGCAATGCAACTATTTTCCTCCTGATAACTAGAATTTAAACAATTCTTTAAATTGTACATAAAAACTTTTTAATTCTCACAGATTTTTCACTCTTCCATTTACAAATGTAATGTTGAAAATTCTTTCAATAAGTATGGATTTTGATACATTTTCACACATTTTCATATTGAATATTCTTAAATGGTACCTACATTTCATTAGTCTCAGCTATTCTACTTTAGTGTCCTGATTTTTATACTGTCAAACATCACCAATGAACTGTTTTTAAACATAATTTGTAACATTTCTGCTTTGAATCTATAAATTTCTTGATGACACATTATTTTAGTTCTAACATAACAGCAGTAATGTGTTCTAATAGAATTTCTTCTTATAAACATGAAACCAGGCATGACCATAGAGGCTTGGATTTTACTAGATTTACTATGTTGAAGCCGTCATTTAATATGGAGTATAGATTTGTGAGTGACACATAGCTCCGGGTTTTAGAATGAATGCTCATTATTAAGGCTTGAAACCTTTCAGTTGGTGCAGCTGTAACATCAGTGAAAACTTCTGCTGTGCCTCCCATAGTATCATTTTTTTTTCTTTTCAAGTACAAATATACTAGGTTGAATATTTCAATACCAGTAGTTTTAGTGTTTCTCAATGAAACAATAACATTCTGCTAAGATTCACCTTCAGGGATTCTGTCTAAAACTGTTAGCTAACTGTAGTTACAAATGTCTGTACTTTTAACTGCTCCACAGTTTAAGCTCTGTTTATTTAATGATTTTTGATTGGTGTTTTTTCTATGCTAATGACTTGTTAATGCATTCAGTAAGTTTTAATATATTATTTAAAAAGTGGTCTGTTTTCTATTTTGTTTGATCTATTAGTTTCAAACGTTGCACTGTTTTTTAATTATATTTTATAGATTATGCTATTACAGTTGTCCCAATTTTCTCCCTTTGCCCTGCTCCGCCCAACATCCCCCACTCCTTCAGGCAATCCCCCACCATTGTTCATGTCCATGGGTCATGCATTTAAGTTCTTTGGCTACTCCATTTCCTATACTGTACTTTACATCCCCATGGCTACTCTGTAACTACCTATTTATACTTCTTAATCCCCTCACCTCTTCAGGCATTCCCCCACATCCCTCTCCTATCTGACAACAATCAAAATGCTGTTCATATCCATGGTTCTCTCTGTTCTTCTTGTTTGCTCAGTTTGTTTTTTAGAGTCAATTGTTGATAGATACGTATTAATTACCATTTTATTGTTCATAGTTTTGGTCTTTTTCTTAAATAAGTCCTTTTAACATTTCGTACAATATGGTTTGGTGATGGTGAATTCCTATAGTATTTTCTTGTCTAGGAAACTCTTCATCTGCTCTTTGATTCTAAATGATATCTTTGCTGGGTACAGCAATCTTGGCTGTAGGTCCCTGCTTTTTATGATTTTGAATATTTCTTGTCAATTCCTTGTAGCCTGCAAAGTTTCTTTTGAGAAATCAGCTGGCAGTCTTATGGGAACTGCCCTGTAGGTAACTAACTGCTGTTCTCTTGCTGCTTTTAAGATTTTCTCTTTATCTTTAACTTTTGGCATTTTAATTATGTGTCTTGGAGTGGACCTCATGGCATTCATATTGTTTGAGACTCTCTTTGCTTCCTGGACTTACATGTCTATTTCCTTCACCAAATTAGGGAAGTTATTGTTCATTATTTTTTCAAACAGATTTCTAATTTCTTGGTCTTTCTCTTCTCTTTCTGGCACATCTGTGATGTGAATGTGGAATACTTGAAGTTGTCTGAGAGGCTACTTATACAGTCCTCGTTTTTTGGGATTTTTTTACTTCTTGTACTGATTGGTTGCGTTTTGCTTTCTTATGGGCCAAATCATCAATTTGATTCTCAGCTTCATCCACTCTACTATTGTTTTCCTGTAAACCGTTCTTTATTTCAGTTAGTGTATCCTTTGTTTCTGACTGGATTTTTTTTTTTTAATGCCACTGAGGCCTCACTAAGTTCCTTGAGCATCTTTTAACCAGTATTTTAAACTCTGCATCTGATAGATTGCTTATCTCCATTTTGTTTATTTCTTTCTCTGGAGTTTTGATCTGTTCTCTCATTTGGGCCATGTTTCTTTGCTCACTTTACCAGCTTCCCTGTGTTTGTTTCTAATTAGGTGGAGCTGCTATCACTCTGTATTTTGGTAGCGTGGCTTAATGTAGTAGGTGTCCTCTAGGGTCCAGGGACATCAACTCCTTTATCACCTATGCTGGGTGCTCAAGGTACACCCTCTGCGTGGACTGAGTACACCATCCTCTTATATTCAAACCTTGATTACTGTTGGCAGGACAATGGGAGGGATTTACCCAGGCTAGTCAGCTTTAAGGACTGGCTGTGACCACTGTCCACCAGCCTCTGCCCTTTGGGGAGGATCAGCTGTGCAGGGACAGGGTAGTGCTCTCACATGATCAGTAACTGTCCACCAGGTGCACAGGGTCTGGGGTTTACTGGGTGGTACAGGCAAGGTCCGCCCCCACCTGTGTTCTCTGTAGGACCACCCTGCCTGAGCTACAAAGCAATCTGAGGTGGCTGCTACTTGTGCTGGGCTTGGAGATTCCCAGGTGAAACCAAGCTCTGAATCCAGGCTGGCTGCTGCTAGTGCTGGGTCTGGGGCCATTGCCCCAGGGGTATAGTGGCTACCGGCTCACTGAAGCTGGCTTGAGTGAATTTAGAAAATTGTAAAGCATGAGCCAAGACTAACCATTCATATGGATAAGTCACTGTTAACAACTTGCGTGTACCTGTTAGCTTGGTGTGACGAAGTCTCAGGGTCTCCAAGGTGGGGCCAACAGTGTTAACCAGATGGATGGAGCCTCATTTATGGTACCTGCCTGCTAGCTGTGTGGCTCTGTGTGGGGAGTGTTCCGAAAGGGACAATGACCTCTGCCTGCCTTTCTGTCTGGGAGAAAGCTGTCCCCCAGTTCTCACCCTGATGCCAGTCTAGATGGATGTGTTTCTTTAATTCTGTAGTTGTCAGACTTCCTTTCAATTCGATCTGATGGTTCTGAGTGGTTGTTCTACAGCTTAATTGTAATTTTGATGTCATGCAAGGAGGTGAGCATATTTACTTGTGCTGCCATATTGACTGGAAGTCACCCTGCACTGACACATTTATGTGGGTTGATAAAATATGCAAATCTGCAGTGTCGTGAGACACTTTAACTTCAGCTATTAGTAGCACAAACTTGCCCATGTATTTTAGTTCCACCTCAGATTATTGTAATCAGTCTCACAAAAGCTTCAACCTGTTTCCCCAGTCTCATATTCCCCTACCTCATTATCCTGTTCTGTTTTGTCCTTTTGTCCCATAACCTACATCAGTTTCTGATGTTGCTTAATTTATGTATTTATATATTATTAATACACTTGAGTTAATAATAAATACATAAATTAAGTTCTATGAGGGCAAGGTTTTCTGTTTTGTTTACTGATATGTCCCAAAGTGGCCCATATTAATTAATAAATATGTGTTGAATGTGAGAATTAATATTTAACTAGAAATATGTAAAGGACATTAGGCCTAAGTTACTTGAGAAAATGTATTTAAAAGATATTGGATCCTCTGTATCCTAGAGAAGGTTGTTAAGCAAATTGCATCAAGAAAGTTTAGAAATTTAGCCTATAATAAGTAGTATAGGAAATAATGAAATACCAGTTTGAAGTTTTCAAAAATCACTCTATTTTTTAAGATTTTATTTATTTATTTTTAGAGAGAGGGTAAAGGGAGGGAGAGAGATGTCTATGTGAGAGAGAAACATCGATTGGTTGCCTCTTGAACTTGGCCCTACCAGGGACTGAACCTGCAACAGATAACATGTGTCCTGACCTGGAACTGAACCAGCGACCTTTCGCTTCACAGGACAACACCCAACCAACTGAGCTACACTGGTCAAGGCTCAAAATTATTCTTTATGAAATTTCATCAAGAATCAGAGTTTGGCTAATTATTAACACTAAAGCAGTTAAGTTAATAAAATGAGAGATTAAGATAGAATAAAAAAATATTTTTTTCTATAGGAATGCCTAATCTCAGATGATAATTATAACAAAAGTAAAAATCATGTATACCTTCTCTGTTAGTAAAAACATGAAAAAAGTAGAACAAATATAAATTGAGATTAAAAACTGAAGTATTTTGTATTCAGATTCACACAAAATTCCATTGATAAAAAATCACACACAATTCTCTCTTATTCCTCACAAAATAATAATTATCTAACACAGGAAGGTTAGAGTTAAAAATTCTAATAGAATTCAAATACACATTTAGATGTTTTTACTTTTTAATTTTGTTTACTTTTTTGTAAATTTCCTCTGCTTTTGATATGGCACCACTGCTCTTAAGGATATCTTGGTATCCCTTCAGCCAGATAGCCAGACCCTCTGTTTTATCGACTCCAGAAAATAAAATTTTAAATTTCTGCCCAGGTACCAGGAGAGGTCAGGTGCTCAAAGGCCCATCCAGTCCTTCTTATGTTCTCTCCTTCCCCTTTATTCCCACTTCCAGAGATTCCTGACCATCAACATTTGAAGTTTTTGAGGATTCTTCAGGCTACATTTGGTTGGCCCTCAGCTTTCTCTACTGTTAACTTAAGATTCAACTTATTCAGGCTTGCAAAGTCTTTCTGCTTTCCAGTTTCCAGAGTCATGTTATAGTTGTTGCCTATACATTTAGATTTAAATTTTACAACCATCGGCATGTCATGACACACTTGTAACCCACTTGCAGGGCATTAGCAATAACAGGTCATGTGACCAGTCAATTGTAGGAAAGAAGACTAGAATCCAAACCTCTTCTCTTTCTTACATGTGGCTTTAAATTGTATTTATATTGAAAGATTCCATTTTCTCATGTGTTTTATTTTTCCTAAGAGGAGAAAGATTTATGTTTTGTAGAATTATAGAATCACATTTTTAAAAACTGTCTTCAATGTTTTCTCTTCATGCTTCTGCGTGACGCGGCACACGCTGCACAGATCACTGCAGAATGGCCCATAAGGCGCGGCCAGTTGTCTGCCGCAGATTCCCAGAGTGGAGTGTCGGGACTGGATTTGGATCAGTTTGGATTGGTTTGGAGCATCTGTCTTTCTAATAGGGTCTTTCTGTTTAATTTCCGTGGTCACATAGAACTAGATTTCACTTAAGTTTCAGGAATGAAATGACTCATCAGAACTACCTATAGTGCAAGGGGAAACAAAAAAAAAAAACAACTAAGAAACTGCTTACTATTTTTTATTTCTAAAAAGCACATATCTTTTATTTTTAACCACTAAAGTAAAATACGGAGCATTCATTATTTTATAATAGCCCTTGTTTCATATTATGCCACTTTCTAGTATATTCCAAGTCAAAAATTTTTATTAATAATTTTTTTCACAAATTTAGCACAGTTTAAATATCAATTTATATGTCAATTAGATGATATAGTGAAATGCTATTGTTTTCCTACATGTGATCCACTTAATCCTGCATTCTGGATTTTATTTATTTGTTTATTTTTAGAGAGAAGGGAGGGAGAAAGAGAGGGAGAGAAACATCAATGTGTGAAATAAACATCGATATGTTGCCTCTTGCACTCCCCCAACTGGGGACCTGGCCCACAACCCAGGCATGTGCCCCAACCAGGAGCCGAAACATGACCCTCTGGTTTGCAGGATGATGCCCAACCCACTGAGCCACACCAGCCAGGGCATATTCTGGATTTTATTTAGAGTTAACATTTAGTAAGAGTTATCATCCTTTTAGAGTGTTGTGACTAAGCAAAATACATCAAAACATTGAAAGTTTAACAAACATCATTTATGATTGAAAGATTCAGAATATTCTTTGTTTTATTTGTGTGGCTCACAGCTGTCACTGACCTGGGTTTAAGAACACCATTTACTATAAATTAGAGTTATGAAATGAAAATTAATTGACCAATAAATAAAAATATTGTAAGTGAATTTACTGTGAGTATTGTGTGTAATCATTAGCATCTTTTCTTGTCTTTCTGTCAATAATTTGTTGAGTAACAGCATGGCTTGGTGCTAGGACCTTATTTTGGTTATGAAAAATATGGTATAATTTCTTCCAACAAAGTATAATCTATAACGGTAGAACTCTTTCCTTATCTTTGGGAATTCATTACATAATAATGGCTTATTTTCTTTGAGATTGTAATTAATTACTCTATCACCACCATCTCTTAACAGACCAACTCTAAATATGTTGTTTTCATTGCTGCATAGGTACTGTATAAGAATTATTTCTTATACATACAGTTCTTACACTCTTAACTATACATATATTCAGAAAAGTGTTACCTAAGTTTTTATTAAAAATTAAAATGTATAAGTCGACTTTTTTATGTTTATTAGATTCATTAATTTTACTCTACAAGTACTTATTAGTGAAACACATTGTGTATTTCACAAAAGAAAATAAAGACGATAAAGAATACTAATTCTCATGCAGTTCATATTATTATTTTTATTTATTCAACAGAAAGGTTATATTTTGTCCTAGACATCCATCTGCAATTGACCACAAGATGTCCAATTAATATGCTATGTATGTCTTGTCATCATTATAGAAAATTAATGTGTTTTTGTGTATACTGTGAGGTATCTTCCTGAGAACATATCATAAAATATAGTTTTCTACAACATATACTTTTCTACAAATATATATTTCTGCGTGTGAAATAGTAAATCCTCATTTATTATGATGAATGATAAAATAGAAAAACCACTAATAAATTAATCCAATGATTTCAGAAGTTTTAGTATATAACTCAAACCTAAATTCTTAAAAGCAGCTTAGCAATAAAGTTGGAAAGAAGACCTCCTTATTTGAACTCTTATGTAATTGTTTTATGTGAGTTTGATTTGTTTTAATTTAAAAGTGGTAACTTTCTTTTATTAAAAAGGTTTTAAAAATAAAAGTTGCTCAGTAGAGTCAAGAACATAAAATGCCTTTCCAAAATTTTCTTAATTATGTATTCCTCAGGTCTAATTTGAGTACCTTTTTTTATTATAAGTTTAGAGAATATGATTGCTACTCTAAGAGTTTTTCTTGACATAATCTTAATATCTTCAAGTTTATTCTTTTTTCAAATCATTGTGGTTAAATGTTGGATTTAGAGTAACACTCATTAAAACATTATAGAACATTTATGATAATAGCTTATACCTAAGAGCTAAACTTAAAAAATAACCTAATTTTTGAAGAAATTGCTGAGAAATACAAGTTTGTAAATATTCATGTTTATATATCCACACATATATAGTATGTAGACATATAAATTATATGTATATTAAAATTTGTAAAATTGTGATCTTTATTTATTTTTATATATTTTATATATAAATATATTTTATATATAGTTATATTTACATAAAATCATATATAAATTATATATATAATTGACCTGAAAACTTTGATGTAAATGCATTATGTATTTTTTCCGAGCTTTAGAGATGAATTTCTTATGGAGTACTCAATTTCAGTTATTAGTAACACAAGTTTATAGTTGGGTTAACATTAACTTAGAAAAAGGGAAATAGGCAAATATCTCTAAGAACTGACAAATTGAAACTCTTTAACACTATGTGATCATTGGCCAAAGGCAAGAATAGTAGGTATATTGAAATACACACAGTATTAAAAAGTAAAGTATTTATTATAAATGTACTCACTGACATATTTATTCTTTCATACAACACCTATTCTCATCATTCCCCAAGGGCTTGAAGTTGCCAAAATTACAAAGTATCAACTTTATTCCTGTGTCTTAGAAGTAGATCATATTACCTTTATTGAGATTTATGCTTTCTATGGTATTGAACATCTGACTTTTAAATTTATATAACTATAAAAGCTGTGTAACTTGTTATGAGACCGCTTTAATTTTGAAGTTTATAAAGTATCAACTTTATTCCTGTGTCTTAGAAGTAGATCATATTACCTTTATTGAGATTTATGCTTTCTATGGTATTTAACATCTGACTTTTAAATTTATATAACTATAAAATTTGCGTAACTTGTTATGAGACCGCTTTAATTTTGAAGTACCAATTCAAAGCAAAAAATTTAGATATTTGATTATCTCACATTAGCTGCGTATTCATTAATTCTCAATTTCTCTCTTTCATGCAGAGGTACCTACCTGTTGAAACTGTAGAATCTGGCATCCATCCAGTATATTTTTGCAGCACTCACTACATTGAAATGCTCCTGAAGGCAGAGGTGCCACTTGTGTTTTCGGCTTTTCACATGTCTGGTTTTGCTCCATCACAGGTAATTCCATAAGAGAGTAATATTTCTTTAACTCCCAGATTTCAGTGTCTTTACAGAAAATTATATTCTTGTCAGATATACGAAATACATTTAAATTAATAAAATCATTTTTGTAAGTATTTATACCTTTGTGTTTAAACTCCTGAACTGCCTTCTTTTTCCTGGGTTTATTATAATTTATAAGTTTACATTATAGTAGATATCTGGCATTCGCAGAATTTGAGTTCAAGTTCAGCTATTCAAAGGTATAGATATTCTGAAAGTCTATGACATACAGGCTTTTTAATGGAGATGATATATGCTTCAGAAGGCTAATTTAAGGATTAAGTAACTGAGGACAATAATTTTTATGAACACTGAGTATCTGGTATGTGAGATACTGTATTTTTTATCTCATTTTATTTATTTTTTATTGTTGCTCAATTACTGTTGTCCCAATTCCCACCCCCCTCCACCGCCATTGCGCTCTCCTGCTCCACCCCCAAGCTCCCTCAGTCACCTCCACCCCATCGTCCATTACTGTGGCTCCTTTAACCATGTTCCTTGACTAGGCCTTTTCTCTTCTCTCCTGCATTTTCCCTCTCCCCTTCCTCTCTGGTCGCTATCAGTTTGTTCTTTATTTCCATGTCTCTGGTTATATTTTGCTCACTTGTTTGTGTTGTCGATTGGGTTGCCCTTATAGGTGAGGCCATATGGTATTTGTCTTTCACCACCTGGCTTATTTCAGTTGGCATAATACTCTCCAGTTCTGTCCATGCTGTAGCAAAGAGTAGGAGCTCCATCTTTCTTTCTGCTGCGTAGTATTCCATTGAGTAAATGTACCACAGTTTTTTGGTCCACTCATTTACTGATGGGCCCTTAGGCTGTTTCCAGCACTTGGGTATTATATATAACACTGCTATGAACATTGGTGTGCATAGGATCATTTGAATTGGTGTTTGAGGATTCTTAGGGTATAATCCCAGCAGTGGAATTGCTAGATCAAAAGGCAGTTCCATCTTTATTTTTTTGAGGAAAGTCCTTACTATTTTCCACAGTGGTTGCACCAGTCTGCATTCCCAGCAACAGTGCACTAGGGTTCCCTTTTCTCCACAGCCTCACCAGACTTGTTTGTGGATTTGTTAAGGATGGGCAAATAGACCTATGAAAGGATGCTCAACATCACTAGCCATCAGAGAGATGCAAATTAAAACCACAATGAGATACCACTTCACACCATTCGGAATGGCTGGCCATCACTAACAAATTGAGATACTATATCTTATCTAATAACAAAGCCTAGAGCTGTGTTTCTGCTGTTGGGATCTAAGAAGTTTTAATGATTTCTCCAGGGCCTAGAATTCTTCATGTGGTCACATGGCAGTAGCCACAGATGTTTATGGTTAAGGTTATCTTGTTCTTGGAGTTTATTGGACCTGCTTATGCGACATACTTGATAGATTTCTTAATAGTAAACTATCCTTCATTCCCTTGGATTTGTCCTACCTGAAACCTTTTCCTCTTAATTAGACAATGACAATAGTTCTTTTTAATATTATGACATTTGCTTTTATATTTACTTTGAAGAACCCTTATGTCATTTATTACATTTACTTGTATCAGGCTATTCTACCTG
The DNA here is from genome assembly GCA_004026545.1 of Mormoops blainvillei. NCBI lineage: Eukaryota > Metazoa > Chordata > Mammalia > Chiroptera > Mormoopidae > Mormoops > Mormoops blainvillei. The sequence goes on along the minus strand of PVJD01007173.1, from coordinate 27,634 downwards.
TTGAATTGTAAATTTCCTGAAATTAATAAAAAGTCTAAATATATCAAGGAATTGCATGTAGTTGAGAAAAACACTCATTCTCAGCCAATTGTAGCTCTTAGTATATATGTACCTAAAACACTCCTGGGAATTTTGAATTAAAAAATGATTAACTTTGGTTGGAAGTGGTTACTTAAACATTTAATACAAACTCAATAATCCATTCTTTTAATTCTTCTAAAAATCCAGGTCAGGGAGCAATATGTTCCTAAGAGTTCCTTTTTGTCATTCTAGCCATGATTGATAAAATATATATTGTCTAATATTTCCAGTTTCAAAATGGACTGCTAAATGGACTGAGGGAAAAACTTGCAATACATCAGACCCCACTGTATCAATTTCCTATCTATAGTTTTGGCATCTCTTTTGTCAATTTGTCATGTCTTTATCAATTCAATGTTATCTTTATCAATATGTGTGTGTGTTTTTTAAAGATTTTATTTATTTATTTTTAGAGGGGAAAGGAGGGAGAAAGAGAAGGAGAGGAATCAATGTGTGGTTGTCTCTCACATGCCCCCCACTGGGGACCTGGCCCTCAACCCAGGCATGTGCCCTGACCCGGAATCAAATCGGCAACCCTTTGGTTTGCAGGCCAGCACTCAATCCACTGAGCCACTCTGACCAGGGTGACCTTTATCAGTTTGAAACTGCTTATAAGTAGCAAGCAGATTTATCTAATAATAACTACTGCATTATTTCTAAGCAGTGCTATTATGTTTCTTAAATTATCTAATGTAAAAATGCCTTTTTAATGGCTCCTTTTGTGAACTAATCATTTTGTGTCTAAGGTATATATCATTGCTCTGTTGATGTTATTTGCCATTTTACTGCTAATTGTAAAATATGTAAACTACTTTTAATTAACTAGATGGGTATGTGTGGTTAAGTAATTAGGATACAAATTTTGTATTTCAAAGCTTATTCATTTTGACCTAATTAGAAGCAGTGCTTTTTGAAGTTGTTAATTTATAGACATGAAGGAATTGGGATTGGTTGATTAATGAAGGATTTGTGGGTAGGTGATTAAATAAAATATGCAGTTTTCTACAGTAAAAATAATAAGCTCACCTAGAATACAAAAAATAAATATAGTTAGAAATACATATTTGTTGATTTGTGTTCCTTTTAAGAGTAACTGAGATTGGAAAGGAAATAGAAATTCAAATATATATTCTTTCTTTTTAAATGAACAGAAAATCATATGTTGTAATTAACTTTTTGACCAATTTTACAAAACTTTCATTATTGAATTTTATTAACTTCCCTGGCTTAAGAAGTATCATGTATCTTTAATCCTTTATCTCTTATAATCCCTTTGGGACATCATTCAACGAATCATTGATTATTGTACTCTGCTGTATTAGCAAGTGGGCTAACATGGATAATTAATTCTCTGAATACACTCTAGAAAAATTATTTTATCATTTCATATTTTGTGATGGTGCTTTATGAAAATATAAAATTATATTAATGCAAAGCAGAATATCAAGGCTAGGAATGCCCCTTGTTCAGAGTCCTACTTAAAAATGTGTCCCAGGCTTTGCCTCTCATGTGGCTAGTGTTGCTACCTGAAATGATACTTTCTCTCCCCATGTGCCCCCTCCTTACTTGTCAGATACTTATCCTTGAATGTCTGTCCAAATGGAAACATTTGAATCCCCTACAAGTAAATACTCCTGCTTTGCTTTGAGTTTTGATACTGCTTCTGTACCTCTTTTCTAGTAGAAATATATATAGCCTGCTTTGTGGAATAGTTATTTGTATCCTTTACTTCCCTCTTACTAGTTCAAGTTTCTTAAAGATATGTGTGTGTGACTTAGCTTCAGGTTGTTTGAGCGTTTGACACATTTTCTTGCCTAGAGGTGCAACAAAAATACTATCTTTTATTTATAGCAACTCTTTGAAGTATAAAAAGTGCATTTTCAGACCTTATTTCTTTTAAAATTTTAACTTCATGTGCAAGATAGAGAAATGCAGGATCAGTGAAGTGAATTGACTCACTTAGATTACCTGGTAACAAAGACTTCACTTAAAACTACATATTTGATTTTGAAATCAGTTTTATTTCTTACTTACTAATTATTTCTATGGTGAAAACAAATAAAATAAGGCCAGAATAGTTGTTAAAAACAGATAGTGCCACCCTGGCTGGTGTGGCTTAGTGGATTGAGCACCGGACTGCAAACCAAAGGGTTGCTGGTTTGATTCCCAGTCAGGGAACATGCCTGGGTTGTGGGCCAGGTCCCCAGTAGGGGCTGCGGGAGAGGCAACTGCATATTGATGTTTCTCTCGCTCTCTTTCTCCCTCCCCACCCCTCTCTAAAAGTAAATAAATAAAATCTTTAAAAAAGACTTACTAAAAATAGTGTCTTTGGATCATAAAACTTGATCATTTAAATCATATGTACTTTGGCTTATTCAGGTATCTGTAAGGAATTTTTCTTTTGAGGGGGGTTAATTCTTATACCATTGTTTGAAGATTGTTAAGTCTAGATACCCATGAGAACAATTTACCTCAGATAAAATAATTGTTTATGTCAGTGTTGCATTTTAACGTCTTTTGGCATAGGCTTAAATATGAGTGAAGAGAAAAATTTCTTAGGAAGGCTGTGTCACATTTTGATACATATTGTGCAAGTGACTTTTCTTCCTTATAAACCTAAAAAAGCCATTTAAGTGTTTTAAAGTGTAATTAGGTCTAAAGAACATTGGTTTACTATAAACACAAACATAATTAGTTTGTCTCACTTGGTAAACCATTTTATAAATGACTAATACTATTTTTCAACAAGTATGAGGACTCAACTACTTGTTTTTTTTAAATATAGTATTTTATATTTTTGAGATGTATAAGAATAAATGTGGCAATTTCTAGCAAAATCACATGTGCATTTACCCATTAACCCAGCAATGTCATTTATAGAAGTCTATCCCAGAGATACATTGAGAAAATTTTGAAACCATATGCACACAAATATGTTTTCATAGCACTACTTATAGTAGCAAATGACTAGAAACAGTGCAGATGTCTATGAATAGGGATTTCGTTGAATACCTAATGTTTTTTCCACAGTGGAATACTATGCAGTTGAAAATGAGTGAAAACTGTCTTTGTATATTGCCATGGAATGATACACGAGATCTTTTTGTTAAGTGAGAAGAATTTTTAGTATGTTACCATTTATATAGGAAAAGGTGGGGATACAAATGCTTATATTAAAAATATGAATGAGTATACCATATTCTTTAAATATTTGCTTTTATGATAGAGAAGGAATGAGCTGAAAAACAATGGAATATTCCTTGTTTCATATTTTTACTTTCAAATTTTAGCATTTCAAATAATAATATAAGTACATATAAATAACAAACTAAATAAATTTAGAATATGAAGTCAAACTGAATCATGAACTTAATAGTACCCACTTGATGGTATAAGCACATGAGCAGTACTTTAAAACACTCTCATTTGACTGTACATGCCTAGTGCGATGTCATTAGATGAAAAAAAGAACAGAACAGAAAAAAATACTGTGTTTTGAGTAATCACAGTGTTTGTGGTAGTTTTGGTATTATTATTCTGAGATTATATTTCTCTTGCATGATAAATGAAATTTTATGCTGATACCATTGATAACTGAGATTTTTCAATGCGTTTTAAAATAATCACAGACAAAACTTACAGCAGTTTAAAGAAGGGGAACCTATAGTGGAAAATGGACTTGAAACATGTCAACTAATCAAAATTTGGAAGCTGCGTTAGATCTGGTTCCTGTACAATTTTCATATATATATATTTGAAAAATTACATAATAAAAAATGTTAAAGAAAATGTTTATCCTGCCTAATTGGGCACTTACTACTTCCTTTGTCCTATTAGAATCCTGGATTATCAGCTGGTTTGCAGACCCTTGCATTTTATAAAGATAGAGAAGTTACTTGCCCAAGGATTAACAACTGTGACTCATAGTTCAGCACTCTACCAGGGAAATAGTGTTTTAGAATTCTATTACAATTTAATAATTCTGAAGTATCTTGTACATAAAGTAACAATTGCAGATATAATTTCTACCAAGTCAGGAGGGTTGAATTTTTAAAAAATGCATGTGTCCCTCTTAAGCGTAAGGTCCCGAGAACAGGGACTAAATGTCTTTTGTTCACTTAAAAATTATAACCTTGTATATTAGGTACTCAATAAATATTTTTAATTGAATATTAGACATCTGTATCTTTGTTATAGAATAACACATACATAGCATATATATTTTCAAAGTGCTTTTAGTTATTTCTCATTTTCCTCTCCTAAAGTCCCTATATATAGAAAAGACAGGTATTATATCTCCATTAAATGGAAGAAAACAATGCTTGAATTTATGTAAATACCATAAAATTGTAACAGCATTAGAAACTGTATAATAAAGAACTAACTGCAGATTGTGGGGTGATTTTCTTTTAACCAATCTGAATAAAGGTAGATGGATAGTTATCTCTCTGCATACATTGTAACTTCAGATATATTTGTTGGAACATATGAAGTTGGTAGGTGTAAAGGTTAAAATGAGTCAGTGATCAGCAGTTTCACACCATTCAACCTGTAGAAAGGTAAGGCCAACAAAAAGAAGATGGATGGAACCTGTGACCCCTTTCATCTTTGTCTACTTGCTAGTCATCCCTGAAACTCAGAAGTGAGCGGGAACTGCTCTCCCTGGATGCAGAGGTTATTTGTATTAATTTCCACTCTTCAAATGTTTCTCTTTCATTCATCCAGAGATTCTCATTTTCATTGACACAGCCTGTTCATAAGCTGATGGGCATTAGTAGCTGCAGCAAAGAACAGAGAGAGAACCCTGGCATCAGGGCCTTAAAGGAATGACAGATACTGCTTTCAGTCAGAGAACTACTGAATGCTCCAACCTATCTAGTTAAGTAGGAGCAGGAGGTATTTTTTTCTCCCAAGTCCAGTAGAGCCACACTATGTGGATATTTGGTGGGCAACAGAAGTCTGATAATGAACTCTGCATGCCAACTTACCCTCCAGCTTGAGGTCTGGGAAAAGAATCCCATCAATGTCAAGTGAACAGTAAAGCTGGCACCAAAGGAAATTAAATACATCCTTCCTGTTGACAAATATTATACATTTATAGACATATTCTGTGTCAATATTGAGTTAGCTCATAAGCTCTGTGAAAAGATTTTGGAGCATAGTAGAAAGGAACTTAATATTCGTAAAGAAAAATTATATACCTGAGAACAGAATTACAATAAAAAGCAGAAGAAAATATTTGGTCTTATAGAGTTGACATTATCAGTAACAAAATAGGAAATATGAGCAGGAGGTGAAAAGATATGCCCATAATGGCTGAAATTTAAAGAGTAATGGCTGACATGAGTAATAATATATGGAAAACAAAAATTCAATGATACCATCTAGTATGGGCTGAAGTGTGACCCTCCAAATTCACCTGTTACAGTCTAACTCCTCATACCTCAGTACATGACTTAGAGATAAGGTCTTGAAAGGTAGTACTTATGTTAAAAATGAGGTCATTAGGGGGCCCTGATCCAGTATGAGTGGTTTCCTTATAAGAATAGCAACTTTGGACACAGACGTGTACAGAGGAAAGACCATGGGAAAATATAAAAGAAAGCTACCATCTACAAGCTAAAGAGAAGAAACCAGCCCTGCCAACACCTTGATTTTGGACTTCTCCAGAATTGTGGAAAGATAGATTCCTGTTGTTTAAGTTGCCCAGTCTCTGGTACTTTGTTGTGGCAGCCTTAGTAAACTAATATGCCATATTAAAGGCAGTTAAAGCAGAATCAGCATCCCAAAAAATTGAATCAAGAGTATAAAAACAAATTTTTGAAATTATTCAAGAATGTATTTTTAAAAGAACAAAATGATAGAGCAAAATTTGTTATAAGCTACCATATCTGTTCCCGACCCCCTAAGACATAAAACTATAGGAGAAGAAAGGTTCAGTAAAAGAAAGGTTCAAATTAGAGGTAATTTGTTGATCAGTAATGAAAACTGAAATATTGAAAAGCAATTAATTGTCTTGACCTCCCAAGACTGCAGTACCAAATTATTATAAACTAGGCTACTTAAAACAACAGAAATTTATTGTGTCACAATTTTGGAAGCCAGGAATCAAAATCACAGTATTGACAAGGCTATGTTCCCTCTGAACATACAAGGGGTAAAGTTTGATGTTTCTTTCCTAGCTTCTAATAGCCTTAGATGTTTCTTGGCTTGTAGATACATGAATCACCTTGGTCATGTATGACATTTTCCATGTGTGGCTTTCCAACATCTTCCATCTGTGTGTGTCTGTCTCTTTGTCCAAACGTCCTCTTTTTACATGGATGCCAGTCATCTTGTAATAGGGTTCACCCTAATAACTTCATTTCAACTTGATTACTTCTGTAAAGACCCTGTTTCCAAATAATGTCACATTCACAAATACTGGTGTTAGGACATTGATATACTTTTTGCAGAAATACACAATTCCATTCATAACATTAATGTACCAAATATTAACAGTGTTAATCTCTGTGTGATTGTTACTTTTTCCTAAACTTTACTGTTTTCCCACCATGCACATCTATCTCTTTTATAATCTGAACAAATGTTATTCAAAAAGTAAGATAAATGATATTTTTAAAGTCTCGTTTTTAAATATTCTCTACATTATCTCTCAGTTTTTATGTTATTTAATTCTGTTTGGTCTAAATTGTTTTCTGATTCAACAAGAGTCCATTTGCGTTAATGTAACATTTAGCAATCTGTCATCTGCATAATTATACATCTGTGATTATAGGTAGGATAGAAAAAAACTTCCATTTCTGGACTAAAATAGTATCTGTAGAGAGCAGACTGGTGTTTTCAGTATGAGAAGACAACATAAGTAAAGAAGGCATTTTGCAATAAGTGTTTGAACAGTGCGAGCACCATCAGTTGACCCCAAGTCTTGAGTCCTGAGGCCGTGAAAGTTTTCTCATGCATTAAGCAAACAGGCAAAGCATCCTTGTTTAGGCTTAGGTGCAGAATGGTTTTCTGTTTTGATTAAATGCTAAGCACTTTACTGGTTTTGTGTGAATTATTGGTTATTACTTTTTGAAAGTCCAATAATGGTGTTATAAACTTTCTAATGAACTGATTTTTTTTTTCTAGATTTGTATGCAATGGATAACTCAATGTTTTTGGAATTATTTAGATTGGATAGAAATCTGCCATTATATTGCTACTTGTGTTTTCCTTGGTCCTGATTATCAAGTGTATATCTGTATAGCTATATTCAGACATCTACAACAAGACATTCTACAACACACTCAGACTCAAGATCTGCAGGTTTTTCTAAAAGTAAGTGTTCTTTATATCTAAAGGGAAAATGGTTAAGATTTAATAGGTAACTTTGATGGGGTGCTTAATGTCTGATAATTTTCTAGACTGTCATCTAATCCTGAAAACGACCTTTAGAGGTTAGGTGCTATTATCATCCTCATTTTGGAGATGAGGAAACTGAGCCACCGAATTAAGTAAATTGCCCAAAATTATACAGGTGGAGAGTGATGGAGCTGGAATGTGAAGTTAAGCTGTCTGGGTCCAAAACTTTGCTTTTATTTAGTGTTTTATTAAAAAGATATATTATTTTTTATATTTCTATTCTTATTTAGTCAATGAAAGTTCAAGGTACTGTGTCAATAGAGAGGTTTGATACTTTTTAAAAAAACATTTAATACAACTTCTTATGCCTTCATATTCTGTATTTTTCTAAACTTCTAATTTTTATAAAAGGCTTCCTTGAAAGATTATTTTATCATAATGCTTTTAAAAAAGTCATTACTGTATATGAGTTAATATTTTAAAACAAGACATATTTGTTTACCTTCTCATTCACAACAACCTGACTTTTGAATCTCTGGACTTTAGAAATACGTGATATATAAATACATCCCTGTATGCAATTCATGGTGGCAGTCCAATTCTATTTGTTTTAAGTTAAAACCTGTCCTTGAATTTAAGTATATTCCCCTTTCCCAATTACCCTTAACATCCACAGGCACATATTGACATGCATACACCAAAACCAATATTTATCATTTGCTAGTTTTTCTCTAGTCAATGACTAATTCCTATGTAAATGAATTTTATCTTTATTTCTTTACCATTACATATTTGAGTTATTTTCCATGTAATGATGATTTTCTATAAATAAATGTCATTGGTCATTTAAGATTGACAAACTATCATGCATTTTTATTTCATAAGTACAGAATTCAAAAGGTCTTAGGTTTCCTACATATCTTACTGGAATTATGATTTTAGAAACATTCTTAATGAAAAAGTATACCAAGATGATGGTTGTACATGTAGGAGGAAAACTTAGGTGGAAAAAAAAATGACCTGCAAAAGGGAATTTGGAGTACAGGGATGGTTAAGCAAATGGGATTTATGTTGATGACAAAATGTGAATTCCTTTTCAGTAAGGGATATTTTCGTCAGCTACATGGTCAGTTATAGGGGTTTCAAAGTCTGAAATTTTCCCAAACTCTATATTCGTATATCCCTAACCCATTCTCTAATCTCATATCCTACTTTAGTTTTTCATATAGTGTTTGTTACTACCTGAATTTATTTTATATGTATTTTTGTCAGTCTTCCCCAGTATAATGGGTAAGCTCCACGAGAACTCTGATTATGTCAATATTGTTTACTAATGTACTTTCAATGCCTGGAACAGTACATAGTAGGTGTATAATAAATACATAGTAGGTGCTCAATAAATACTTGTTGAGAGAATAAACAAAGCCTGTAAATGAATATAAAGGGAAAGATGAATGAATTTGGTTTTAGTCACATTGAATAACAAACATTGCTAAATTCCTCAAATAATTGTCACTCATCTTCCTTCCTGCCGGAAGGGTGTCTTTATATTTCATCATCTTTAAATCTGATAAATGGTAGTGATTATTGCAGTTTCATGTCTGTCTTCACTAATGCCAGGAACATTATAATGGAGTTTTCAAATGGTGACCTCTTTAAATGTGTCCCAAACTCTGTTGTGCTCTAAGCATAATGCTATCAATTTAAAATTAAACAGTTTTTAAATGAGGGGAAAAACATTATCTTTACCAACTAAGTCTTATTTAAATTACTAAAATTTTAATTGAATTGGTTTAAATCCAAATTAAGGACATGCTGGCAAAGAATTGTTAGTACTTGTCCTGGAACAAACTTGACTTACTCTCGCTGTCTGCAGTCATCTGCAGCATTAGAAAAATGCCCCTCAAATACTGACTTCACTTGACTTTTCGTTTTCTTTTCAGCACATTAGATCTCAACCTCACTTATCTCTTTTGGTGGACAGTTTTCTTTTAGTGAGATAAATTTGAATGTAGTTTATTTAAATATGCATGTACATAACACTTTATTGCCTTGTCTTGTTTGAAAAGTACATAAACTTATGTATATCATTTTTCACTTATTGACATTAACCAATAATGGAATTTTGATTAATGAGGTGATTTTTATATAGCCCTGAGAAGATCCCTTAAGTCAGAAATAGCAATATGATTTAAAAATTACTCATTTAACTATAGTTATAGGGATTAAATCTTTGAAATTATGTTTTATACTTTCTGATCCAAAATCTCAGCATTGTACTAAGGGAGAAAAAAACCTACCAATGATTCTCCATGTTAGTACTTGTCACAACCATAATAATATTCTTTTAAATTACATATGATTCCCTGGCTCAACATAATGATTACTCCCGAGAGGAAAGGAGGTGAAGTAGAATAGAAGACTATTACTCATTATTATGTATATTTGCATGTATTAATGTGGATTTTTTTATTTTTGAAGAATGGCTCATACTTTTTTGATAATAAAACTACTTTTTAAAAAGGAAATTGAATTGTTATGTAAAAGTAGACAAAGCAAACATCTGACTTGTAAATAAGTTCAAATAATTAAGCCCAACTGAATTAGTTTCCAAAACATTGAAAAACCATAAACATATGTATTCTGCTATTACCAGTTATCCTAAGAAACTTCAGATGAGATGGTTCTAGAAGATGGAAAATGTGCAGTTCTTTTCCTGGTTTAAGTTTTGTGTATTGAGAGAACATGGCTTGATAAAAGCATAAAGAAAATACCAGCCCATTTGTCTTCATTTTGGTTTCAGCTCAATATTTTAAATCAGTTAATTGAGAGTCTAGACTCATTGTCTACATTTGTAATAGCCCACTGAATAATTCTTTTTGATTGATCAATGTATTTCAAAGACTACTTCGACCTGAAGGGATTTCTTAGACCAGAAGGTGGGGAACACTAAGGGGCAGCCCAGGTTTACTAAAAAACAAAACAACAAACAAAAAAAAAATGTTTATTTTTTCTCTGTGGATTAAACCACCAAATATTAGATTAGATGAATATCATGAGTATAAGTTGATATCAGCAAGGTGTTGGCTGAGTTTTTCACAGTATTTTTGCAGACACAACAAAAATGTGGATTAGATCATTGAGCAGCTAAGTGCGTTATTCCCACACTATGGTGATTAATAGATTAGTACTGAGCTAGATGGCATCTTCTGAAGGCATGCTGAAGAGCTTAGTCCTTGTTCTGGGGGTTCTGAACATCTTTATCTGTGACAGATGATGGTTCAGAAAATCTGGAGGCATCAAACTTCCAGAGAGAAAAACATCCAACCAAATAAATATTCTCAAATATCTCAGCAAACCTGAAAGTCTAAAGACTTTTTGTTGATGCAGTCATCCTCTCCCCTCCTCTTTCTTCACACACACACACACACACACACACACACACACACACACACACACTCTCACAGATGCAGAAGACATAGATACAGACACATGTTTGTTGAGAGTTAAATAGTAATTTCAGAAGACCCTCAGTTTTGGCCAGCTGACTGTACTTCGCTCCTCTCTAGCATGCTAGTAGGCTGGCAGTGATCTTGATTTTTAGCTTGTGAATTCAACCTGGGGACAAACATCACTGAAATGCCAGGCTAGGAAAAGATTGCCTTCCAGTGAAAGGTTGTGAAGACTCAAAATCCTTAATTAAAATGCTTCAACTAAATCTTGCATATTCTTGCATATTAGGGCAAAATCAATTTACAAGTATGAAAAAAATCAGATTAATTTCAACCCAATCAGTTAATCATCAAGATGAATTTGTGTGCAGCTGTTGCTCCAGAACATGTTGACAGGCTAAGATATGGTGATTGGACTGAGAAAAAACAATTGAATCCTAAGCTTTGAAAGATAAAAGTATACATAATAATAAAAATAATTCACTATCTGAGGGAATAGATAAAACATGTTCAGTATTTTGTCAACTGTGGTTTGCAGATGTTTTCTTCATTACCTGTAACATAACTTGAGGTCACCTCAATTAAAACTCTGGCTCTCTCATTGACTAACTCTGTGAACTGGAGAATGTTGCTTAGCCTCTCTGTGCCTTAGTTTCTTCATTTGTATAGTTGGGTGTGAAATAATACATATAACATAAGGTTGTTGAAGAATAAAATGAGATGATATCTGTGAAGTATTTCTACAATATCATGTTTTGGTCCACTGCAAGTTCTTTAAAAAAATTGAGTTTCTGCATTCCTGTTCCATACCTCTCCCATCTCTTTCTTGTTCTTACTTAAGAAAAAGACATGTAGAGAATACAACAAAAGAAACAGAGTTTTCTACTGAGTCCATAGCTAGACTGTATACTTTTGCTCCCATTTTTTCCCTCTAGCCCCAAGGTGTCTTAGTATTTTGTATCATAGTAATACCTGGCATTGACATAATCTTGAGTCCTATGTCCAGAACATTCATTTACATTGTACCCAATCAAGGTCTATTTCTTTACATACCCAACCAAGATTAAATCATCTTTCTAGTCATCATATATGCCCATGAACTCTTTAGCTGAGTTAAAAATCCTTAAGAACTACTTACTGTATCCTAAATATTAAAGAACCTCATATTCTATCCAGAACCACACATTAAACTTTCTTAATCCTAAGAATCATGAGGGTGTTTATTAAAATTGATACATCTAGACCCCCTCCCCAGAATTTTTAAGACAGAATTTTCATGACAGTCCTGAGTTGTCAGATTTCTGTACACATTTTCAAGTAGCTCAAAACTTTTGGAATATGTAAAAATGTTAACTTTGGAGCTTGAATCCAGGATGCCAAAATCAGGGTTCAAACTTTTTGGAGATATGACATCTGAGAATTTCTAATTTTACCAAGTACCCCAAGACAGATCTCCTACAAAAAGTATTACTTGCAGGTTGTATTTCTACCCCTTTGATCAGATAAGAAGGTTCTTTTTCATACTCCAGGTTAGACACAGCACACAAAAGTTCATGTCCAGCAAGGGTAAAGCTCAAAGGGAAAAGAGTAGAGGCATATTCACAAAACGCCTTCTCTCATGTGACTGGTGTTATATGATTTGTTGCTTATGTGAAATTTGACATTAACCCAAATACTTTGTTAAATATCCTCAGTGTACAGTAAATTCTATACCTTTGTGATAAATATTTATATTTCTTCTCGGTGATTATTAATGAGAATCAACTCTTTATTCCAATATAACCCACTCAAAGTGACTTACCCTACTTTTGTTCCTCCATACTTTTTTCTTTTTATTAAATTTCTTGGGGTGATACTGGTTAATAAGAGTCTAGGGGTTCCAAGTGTACATTTCTGTGATACATGATCTGTATGTTGCATTGTGTGTCCACCACCTAATTTCACATTGTCTTGCAACATCATGTATTTGGCCCTCTTTATCCTTTACTAACCCTAACTCTAATCCTCTACTACCCTCCCAATCCCCCTTCCCTCTGGTAGCCACCATACTATTGTCTGTGTCTGTGAGTTTTGGTTTTCTCTCCCACATATGAGTGAAATCATATGGTTCTTAGCTTTACTTGGCTGACTTATTTTGCTTAGTATAATATTCTCAAGGTCCATCTATGTTGTCACAAATGGCAGTATTACATCTTTTCTTATGGCTGAATAGTGTTCCATAGTATATATATACCACATCTTCTTTATCAAATCATCTCTCAAAGGATACTTCGACTGTTTCCATGTCATGACCACTATAAATAGTGCTATTATTGTATAAATAAGGGTTCATATATCTTTGCAAATAAATATTTTCAAGTTTTTTGAGGAAATATCCAGAAGAGGTATTCCTAGCTCCTGTGGTAACTCTCCTTAATTTTTTGAGGACTGCTATACTGATTTCCATAGTGGCTGTACCAATTTGCATTCCCACCAGCAGTGAATGAGGGTTTCTTTTCCTACACAGCCTCCCCAACACTTGTTATTACTTGTCTGGTTGATAAAAACCGTCCCAACAGTTTTAAGGTGGTGTCTCATTACAGTTTTGATTTACATTTCCCTAATAGTTAGTGAGGTTGGGCATCTTTTCATATGGTGTTGGTACCCTGCCCATTTTTTAATTGGATGGTTTGTCTGTTTGGTGTTGAGTTCTGTGAGTTCCTTGTGTATGAGTATTTTGGATATTACCCCCTCGTCAGAGCTGTTGTTAGCAAATATCACCTCCCATTTGGTTGCTTCCACTCTCTTCTCGCTGGAATTTCTGATAAGAAATCCGATGGTAACCTGATGGATTTTCCTCTATAGGCTACTTTCTTCTTTCCCCTGTTGCCTTGACAATGCTTTCTTTATCACTAATTTTTGACAGTTTTCATACAGTGTGCCTTGGAGGTCTTTCTGGATTGAGGTAATTAGGTGTTCTGTTTGCTTCTTGGGTTCGAGGATCTAGCTCCTTCCATAGGTTTGGGAAATTCTAGTTAATCATTTGTTTTGATAGGTTTTCTGTTCCCCACTACTCTCTCCTTCTTCTAGTAAATTTTACCTTTAAACTGTAATCTCCAGAAAGGCATGAATTATCCAGAATTTTTTATAACCTCCAAAACTCTAGCATAATACTTACACTTACTACACTGAGTCAAGCATAAGCTTCCTTCTGCAGATTGTTGTTGTCGTTCACTTTGACGAGTAGGTACTGCATAGCTGGCATTTGAAGATGCTAAGAGAAATAGTCATAAAATTCCTAACAGTTGCCAAGATTCTAAATGATGTCCCAACTGTTTTTACTTTTGAGTGCGTCATTCAGAACACTAACCATTAAACTCCCAATTAGTGTAGACACGCATAGCACCAGCATTATGAATTGCAACTGCTGAAGGTTTTATGAACAATTGTTGTAGACAGATATATCTTGCAGTATTATAGTATTCTTTAATAGAAAAGCTCCAGGATCTGTGTAATTACAAATATAAATAATCGTTCTTTAATTGAGACTTATTATATCTAAAATATCGGGAAGATTTCATTATCTAAGGGTTTGTTTTATTTTTTTCTTAGCAGTAAAGCATTTTTGGTTTTGAAAGCAAGACAGCCTTGTTTCATAGGAATATACTTTCTTGCCTTCATATACATACACAGCCTGTCAAATACAAAGCAATTACACATTGACGAGCAACATGAAACTCCTTGTCTGCAGCTGAAAAAAAGGCACACCAACTATTTAAAACTTACTAACTTAGAATTGTGTGTCTTTACCCAAGCAAATGAATTGTTCCCTTTATATTTTTTGACAGGAAGAAGCACTGCATGGGTTTCGAGTGAGTGATTACTTTGAATACATGGAAATTTTGGAACAAAACTACCGACCAGTGGTGCTGAGAGACATGCAGAACATTAGAGCGCAAAGCACATAGATCATATAACAAAGGGACTTGACTGTTTCCTGTCTGTGTCCATAACAACACATACTTTCTGAATCTATACTTTGTAAATCAATACTGTAAATTAAGTAATTAATAATCAAGTAGTTATTAGCTCAATTTTTGACATGAAATAAATTCACTTAAGATTGTTGTTTTGTGTGGTTGTTTTAGAACAAATCTAGCTTACTTCTGGTTCTTTATATTTAAGAGATATTTCCAACCTAAATCTTCACCTTCACCAGATGATTAAAATATTTTTTCCAGTGAGTTTAGAAGTGGTATCAGTATTGTAAATAAATGTTTGACTAGCCATAAAAAAAGTCCATAGAGACAAGGAAAAGACAATTGTTTTTATTTTTTAAATTTTTTTGTCTGCATATACAAGGAAAATGGACAAAACCACAACTGCTTATTTGTCATGTGGAAAAAAATTAACAAATCATATTTACCATGGCAAATGGTAGGATAAATGTTGTCCTCAGACATACTTGTACTTACAGGAATTACTTTTGATACCTATATCAATTTATAATTTTTCACATGAAATATAGTATCTACATGGTTCATTGAAAAGATAGTTATTTCATACTGATAAGACTTTGACTCTCATTAGTTATGCATTTTCCTTGGTGATAGATTTGATTTGTACTAAATAAACAATATTAAAGAGAATGGATTTCTAAATTATTTTAAATTACCAACACTATGTTTTATTTAAATAGAATCCCTAGTCAATGAGGTTAATACAATATGCCAGTGTCTATTTTCCTATTACTGTCACCTTTCATATATGAAAGATAATATGTGAAAGTATTAAATTGTTAATTTTTCAGTCAACTATTTCAATAAGTTTTAAATCAACCATTAAAGCCATTCTGAAGCTTTTCCCCCCTTTTCAACAGAAAACGGCTCATCCACAAACTCATTTTTCCTTTGAGTATGATGAAACAACTGGTACTGTACTGTTTTCAATTTTGTGGTATTTAGGCTGTTGCAATATCAACCTTCCCAAATCAGGTTTTATCCTGTAAATGCCAACAATAGCTTATCAGTAATGGTGTTCCTAAAGGGCAGTGGAAAAGTTGAGAAAAGAAAATTGAGCAAGTTAATTTGACATATTGCTCACTTTACCTCTCACTGGTGTAAATAAGAGAGTTCTGGGTGACCCAAAACACCGAGCCTAGTGCACTTTCAAACTTAATTTTGAAAAGCTCTTCCACAGAGCCGGTCATACGTGTATATGGATCCATTTCCTTCCATTCTGTTCTTGAGTTACTATTAGTCCTGAGAAACCTACAGCTTTATTTTTTTTAAATCACTTACATGATAATTGGAAATACAAGTGGAGAAGGAACTATAACCTAATTTACAATATCCATCGGTGATTTTGATTGGAAACTGAAGCAAGATCTAGATAATAATAATCACATTTTAAAAACTAACTTCAGCTGGAGCCAGAAAGCTTTGGTTTTCATTTAATAAATGTATTATGAACAGTGACCAAAACAATGAGCAATTTAGTGAAATAAAATGTAAAATATTTGTATTTTACCTTTTAACTATTTACATGTTAGCTATTGTTTAGATAACACTATGAATTATTTTTGCACCTATTTTTATCTTAAGAATACTCTTAGCATAGAAATATATATAGTCCTGTCTTGCCTGTCAGTTTTGTTTCAGCTATTTGAAGTGTAAGTTCATAGGATAAATTTATTTCTAATTATGTGAAGGGACTTCATACATTTTACAGGATTTATTGTAATAAACTATATTTTATGATACAATGTAAACAAATTTGTGAATAATTTAAGTGCACATATATAAATCTTTGAATATCTGTCCTCAAAGTGTAATCTTTGTAGTTATGCCTCCTTATGCTCTATAGGCATTTAAAGAATCTGTGAAGGTAAGCCTCAGAAATTCATGTAACTTCTCAGCAGAATTCTGTCTCAATTTATGACTATTAAACATATGGTGTGCTAACTGAACACCAATTAAAAAAAACTATGAAAATACAGTTAGTTATAAGGATGACAAGTGAGAATTGACCTAAGGATTTGGTGATTTTGGTGGATTAGTGAGGGTAAAGGTTAGGTTGGAGCAGGTTTAAATGATGCTGAGAAGAAAGATTTAGAAGGTGCCCTCTCTGTGAATATTGCTGTACAGGGAAAGAGAATAAGGGTGGGGGGTAGCTAGAGGAGGCATGAGATCAAAAGACTTAATGAAGATCAGAATTGGAAATGTGTATATATGGGTGGAAATGATGCAGTAAAGAAGGAAAAACGATGATTCTGAAGAGAGAAATGCTGGGGTGAATCTCATGAGTTATAGGTGGTTGGGGAATGGGATCTAGTGAATACATTTTGGAATTAGCCTTTGCCTGGACCATGGACACTTTAAGTAGCAGAAGAGGAGTTGGTGTAAATGAACGAAGATACAGGAGGGGCATTCTGGAAGTTGTTTTCTTAGTAAAATAGGAAGAAGGTCGTCAGCTAAAAGGATGGCAAAAATTTTGGTAGATTTTTAGGAGATGAGAATAAGTGGAATAATTGTCAGGGATAGTGGGAGAGTGAATGGGATAGGAAAATATAATTGGGATTTAATAGTCATGAGATGAACTAGCAAAGTTGTATGTTTTTCTCCAGATACATTTCACCATGAAGGCACAGGAAGGAGCAGGTAGTGAATTGGACAAGCATTTCTTACCACATGTAAAGCACAAACCATACAAGAAAAAACTGATAATTTTTATAGATTTCCTAAAAATTTAAAAAGGAAAAAAAGCTCTTTAGAAGACACTCTAAAATAAATGAAAAGATAAGCCACAAATTTAGTAGATTTTAAGACATACATCTAGTAAAAGACCTTGTATTCACATTATAAAAAATATTTTAACCACTCAGTAATAAGAGAACAAATAATACAATAATAAAATAAGCTAAATATTTGAACAAAACTTCACCAAAGAAGATATACCAATGACAGCTTTGCACAAATGATGCTCACCATCATTAGTTATTAGGGAAATGCAAATTAAAACCATGGGAGATACTTACTAAATAGATAAAACTAAAGCACATACACAAAACAAAGGAGAAATACCTGGTTGCAAGGGTTGGCAAGGAAGTAGAGCAGTTGGGACTCTCATACATTATTTTTTTTAAGAATGAAAAATACAACAGCCAATTTGGAAGATGGCCTTTGTCTTTTTGTTTTTTAAAACACACTTAACTATGTGACTTAGCAATACTCCTTCTAAGTATTTCTCCAAAAGAAATAAAATCTATGACCACACAAAGCCTTATACATGAATAATAATTATAGCTTTATTCATAATAACCTTATACTGAAAACAACCCAAACATCAACTGATGAATGGTTAAACAAATGTGGCTTAGTCATAAATGAAACACTTCAGCATTAAAAAGTAACCATCTACTAATGAACACAAAATCGTTGGTGAAGCTGAAAGTGTTATACTAACTGAAATGAGACAGTTACAAAAGAATTCATGCTGTAAGATTCTATTTATATGAAATTCCAGACAAAGCAAATCTATAGTGAGAGAATATTTGTGGTTTCTACAGACTGGGGTTGGGAGATGGGTATGAAGAAAGGGGATTTTCTGCATAGAGGCAGAGAGCACATTATGTAACAATGGATACATGACTATATTTTTAATAAAATATTTTGAAATATATGGTTAAAATGGGTAGATTTTACATAAATTTCAACTCAAGAGTCACAAATCAATCATAATGGAAAATTTTCAGCATTAGCAATTATGTTATATGTAGGTTACTCATTGATATCTTAATCAGGTTAAAAAAGATCCTTTCTATTCCTATTTTAGTGTTTCAGTTAGAAAATGATTTTATCAAATGCTTTATATCAAAGTAATCATATAAGAGGTTTTTGTTTGTTTTGTTTGTTTTAGCCTGTTAATATGATGACTTACCAACATTTTCAAATGCTAAACCTACCTTACAATCCTACAATTAACTCTACTTGGTCATGATATTTTATCACTTTTATGTTACCAGATTTGTTAAAATTTTGTTGAGTTTTTATATCTATGTCCTCAAGGGATATCAATTTGTGGTTTTCTTTTTCTGATTTTGATATCAGGGTAATTAATGCTGGCTTCATAAAATGAGTCGACAGATTTTGATTTTCTGTTTTCTAAAAAGCTTTTGTATAAATGATATTATTTTCCCCATAAATGGTAGAATTTTCCAGTGAAGTCTGGAATATTTTTGTGTATGTGTGATAAGATTTATTAAAAAATATTCCATTTCTACCTGGCTCTTCAAATTATCTATTTATTCTTAAGCTGAGCTTTGGTAGTTTGTTTCTTTCAAGGAATTTGTCCATTTCATCAACAAGTAAAATTTATTGGCATCAAATGGATCATAATAGTACTGTTACCCTTTTTAATATGTGTAAATGTTGTAGTGATATCATCACTCTCATTTTTTATATTGTTCATTTGTGTCTTTTCTGATCACACTAGACAGGCTTATAAATTTTATTGATGTTCTCTTAAGAATTAGCATTTAGTTTCATCAATTTTCTCTGTTTTTCTGTTTTTGTCCCTTTGATCTTCACCTGAAACTTTATTTACTTTCTTCTTCTATTTACTTTCTGTTTCATTTGCTCTTGTCTTTGTAGTTCCTTAAAGTCATTTATTTGAGATCTTTTTCCTTTTCTAGTAGAGGAGTTTGATGCTATAAAATTCCCTATTAAATACTACCTTACCTGCATCCATAAATTTTGATACGTTGTTTATATATTTTTGTATGTTATATGTATTATATACTGTATTCTTACAATAAAGTAAGCTAGAGAAAAGCAAAATGTTATTAAGAAAATCATAAGGAAGAGAAAATATTACAGTATTTATTTTTTAAAATCTACTATAAGTTAACTCACACAGTTCAAACCCATGTTGTTCAAGAATTGATTGTGTAATGAAGACTTGCTGGGCCTTATTTTATATGCCACTTTATATCATTGTAGAATACCCAGGAATTTTATATTTGCCATTTTATTTAATCCTCAAAAATTTTATTAAGTGGATGTTATTTCCATTGAATAAAATGAAAATGAGATTTAAAGAATTTTCACAGCTGACTATGTGACCAAGTTATTTTGAAACTATGTCTTCTGATTTCATTATCAGTGCTTTTTCTAGTATTTCACAGATGCATCTGCGATGATTTTATTTTAAAATTATACTTATCAGGGTGACATGAAATTATATAGGTTAACAAGATTATATAGGTTTCAAGCATACATTTCTATGATACATGATCTACATAATGTTTTTTGTGCCCACCACCCAAAGTCAAATCTCCTGTCACCATATATTTGACTCCCTTTACCCTTTACTGCCCCACTCCTCGTCCTCCATCTGGTAACCATCATGCTGTTGTCTGTGTCTGTGAGTTTTCATTTGTTTCTTATTTGTTCATTTGTTGCTCTCAGTTTTATATCCCACATATGAGTGAAATCACATGGTCCTTAAATTTTTCTGTCTGATTTATTTTGCTAAGCATGATATTCTCAAGGTCTATCCATGTTGCCAGAAATGACAGCATTTCATCTTTTCTCCTGGCTAAACATGAACCCACTGTATGTACATAGCACTTCTCTATCCAATCATCCAGTGAAGGACACTTTGGTTGTTTCCATGTCTTGGCCATCATGAATAGTGCTGCAAGGAACATATAGATGAATATATCTCTGTGAATCAATGTCTTCAAAATTTTGGGGTAGATATTTTGCAGAAGGATTGCTGAGTCATATATTAACTCCATTCTTTATTTTTTGAGGAACTACCATACTGTTTTCCATAGTGGTTGTACCAAGTTACATTCCCACCAGCAATGAATGAGGGTTTCTTTTTCTCTACAAATTCTCAATATTTATTACTTGTCTTGTTGATAATAGCCATTGTAACAGGTTTGCGGTGGTATTTCATTGTGGTTTTCCTTTGCATTTGCTAATAGCTACAGAAGTTGAACATCTTTTCATATATCTATTGATCATTTGTATATCTTCTGTGAGAGAAATGTCTGTTCAGGTCCTCTGCCCATTTTAAAACTGGATTGTTTGCCAAATGGGATGTCATCAAAATAAGAAGCTTCTGCACAGCTAAAGAAAACATGAACCAAATCAAAAGGAAACCAACCGTATGGGAAAATGTATTTGTCAATTATACCTCGGACAAGGGTTTGATCTCCAAAATATATAAAGAACTCACACAACTCCACTCTAGGAAGACAAACAAGCCAATTAAAATAAGGGCGAAGGACCTGAACAGACACTTCTCCAAGGAGGACATACACAGGGCCCAGATACACATGAAAGGATGCTCAGCATCACTAGCCATCAGAGAGATGCAAATTAAAACCACAGTGAGATACCACTTCACACCAGTCAGAGTGGCCATCATAAACAAACCAACAAACAACGAGTGCTGGCGAGGATGTGGAGAAAAGGGAATCCTAGTGCACTGTTGGTGGGAATGCAGACTGGTGCAGTCACTGTGGAAAACAGTTTGGAATTTCCTCAAAAAACTAAAAAATGGAACTGCCTTTTGACTTGGCAATTCCACTGCTAGGATTATACCCTAAGAATCCTGTATCACCAATTCAAAAAACTTATGCACCCCAATGTTCATAGCAGCACAATTTACAATAGCAAGGATTGGAAGCAAGCTGAGTGCCCAACAGTAAATGAGTGGGTCAAACAACTGTGGTACATTCACACAATGGAATGCTATGCAGCAGAAGGAAAGAAAGAGCTACTACCCTTCGCGACGGCATGGATGGAACTGGAGAGCATTATGCTAAGTGAAATAAGCCAGGCAGTGAAAAACAGATACCATACGATCTTACCTATAAGTGGAACCTAATCAAAATAAACAAGCAAGAGAAATATAACTAGCAACATTGAAATTAAAAAAAAAAAACCCTGACAGTAACCAAAGGGGAGGAGGAAGGGGGATAACAGGGGAAAGGAGGGGAAAGGTCATCAAGGAACATGCATAAAGGACCCATGGACAAAGCCAGATGGGGGAAGGATTGAGAGTGTGAGGTGGGGAAGGGTGGGGCTGGGGAAAGTGGTGGCGGGGGAAAATGTTGATGTGGGGATGATGGGATAGGGTGCATGGTGGAGGGGATAAAGGGTAGAAAAAAAATGAGACAACCGTAATAGCATAATAAAATTACAAAAAAATAAATTGGATTGTTTGCTTAGTGTAGAGTTATATATTTTGGTTATTAACCCTTGTTGGAACTGTTGTTTGCAAATACCTTCTCCCATGTAGTTGGTTGACTTTTTGTTTTGTTGTGAGTTTCTTTTGCTGTGCAAAAGTATTTTAGTTTAATACAGTCCCATTAATTTATTTTTGCCTTTACTTCCCTTGCCTTTTGGGTCAAATTCGTAAAATGTTCTCTATGAGCAAGGTTAACAAGTTTAGTACCTATGTTTTCTTCTATGTAATTTATTGTTTTAGGTCTTGTATTTAGGTCTTTTATCTATTTTGAATTAATTTTTCTGCATGGGGACCAACTGTAATCTAGTTTCATTCTTTTGCTTATGGCTTTTGAATTTTCCCAGCACAATTTACTCCAGAGGCATTCTTTTCTCAATTTTATGTTTTTGGCTCATGTGTCAAAAATTATTTTCTCCTATATATGTGGTTTTATTTCTGGGCTCTCATTTTTGTTACATTCATCTGTGTGTCTGTTTTTCTGCCAATACCATGCTGTTTTGATTATCGCTACTTTGTAGCATAATTTGAAGTCAGGAAGTTTGATATCTCTGGCTCCATTCTCTTTTATTAGGATTTTTTTAGTTATTCGTGGTCTTTTTTGGTTCCATACAAATCTGACAACGTTTTTTATTTTATTTCTTTAAAAAATTTCATTGGGATTTTGATGGGAATTACATTAAATCTGTATGTTGATTTGAGTAATATGGCCATTTTAATTATGTTCTTCTACTCGATAAACATGGAAGATCTTTCCATTTCATTGTGTCTTTTTAAATCTCTTTTAATAATGCTTTTTAGTTTTTGTATATAGGTCCTTCACATGTTTTGTTAGGTTTGTAACTAGGTATTTTACTATTTTTGTTGCAATAGCAAAAAGAATTGTTTTGTTTTTCATTTTTCTTTCTGAAATTTCATTGTTAGTGTATAGGAAAGCAGTGAATTTTTGCACATTGATTTTGTATCCGACAAGCTTATTGTATTTATCGTTCCTAGTAGTTTTTGGTGGAATTTTTATGATTCTATATAAAGAATCATGTCATCTGTAAAAAGTGACACTTTGACTTTTTTTCCCTATTTACATGCCTTTTCTTTCTTTCTCTTGCCAGATTGCTCTAACTAGGACCTCTAGTACTATGTTGAATAATAGTGGTGAGAGTGAACATCCTTGCCTTGTTCCCAATCTTGGAGGAAAAAAGCTTTCAGTTTTTTACCATTAAGTATAATACCAGCTGAGGGTTTGTCATATATGGCCTTTATTATGTTGAGGTACTTTCCTTCCACTCCCACTTTATTGAATGTTTAAATCATAAATGGATATTGTATCTTATCAAATGCTTTTTCTGCTTCTATTGCTAAGATCATGTAATTTTCATTTTATTAATGTGATACATTATATTTATCAACTTTTGTATGTTGAACTATCCTTGTACCTTTGAAATGACCCCCATTCAATCATGATATAATATTTTTTAATGTATTGTTTTATTTAGTTTCTAGTATTTGGTTTCAGATTTTTGTATCTGTATTCACCAGTGATATTGGTCTGTAGTTTTCTTTTTTTGTGTTACTTGTGCCAATTTTGTTATCAGGGTTATGCTAGACTCATAAAATGCATTAGGAAGTATTACCTGTTCTTTAATTTTTTTTAAAGAATTTGAGAGGGATAGGTATCAAATCTTTGAATGATTGGTAGAATTCACTAGTGAAGCCATCTAGTCCTGAACTTTTACTTTTTGGGAAATTTTTGATGGTTGTTTGAATTTCTTCACTGTTGATGCAGCCTATTTAGATTTTCCAGCTCTTTGTGATTCAGTCTAGGAATGTATATTTCTGGGAGCTGCATCATTACTTCTAGGTTATTGTATTTGGTAGCATATAGTACTTCATTGTATTTTTGTATGATCCTTTGTATTTCTATGACATCCATAGTAACATCTCTTTTATTTCTGAATCTTTTTGAGTCTTTTGTCTTTTTTCCTTAGCACGTATAACCAGGGGGTAGTGAATTTTATTAATTTTTTTGAAGAACCCCCCTTGTTGCATTAATTTTTTATATAGCCTTTTCTCTATTTGATTCAATTCAGCTCTACTTTTAATTATTCCCTTTTTTTTTTTTGCTGATTCCGGATGCCTTTGCTCTTCTTTTTCTAGTTTTTTAAGATGTAGTGTTAGGTTGATTATTTGTAATTTTTCTTGTTTCTTGAAATAGACATGTAATGATATAAACATCCCTTTTATTACTGCTTTTGCTGCATCCCAGAAGTTTTATGTCATACTGTCAATTTCATTTGTCTCTATATGTCTTTTGATCTCACTTTTTATTTTTTCTTTGACCCAGTCATGTTTTTAGTAGCATGTTGTTTGATTTCACATGTTTATGGGACTTTTTTTCTTTTTTTTTTCTTTTTTGCTTCCTTTTTGCAGTTGATTTCTAATTTCAAAGACTTGTGGTAGGAGAATGTGCTTGGTATGATTTCAGTCTTCTTAAATTTGTTGAGGCTAATTTTGTGACCCCATTATGGTCTATCCTTGAGAATGTTCCATGTGTACTGCAGAAGAAAATTATAATCTGGTATTCTAGGATGACACGGTCTGTAAATGTCAACTATGTACATTTGGTTTGTGTCGTTTAAGGCCAATTTTTTAAATTGGTGTTATGATTGGATGACCTATCCAGTGTTGTCAGTGGGGTATTTATGTCCCCTACTATGATTCTGCTTTTGTTAGTTTCTCCATTTAGTAGTGTTAGTAGTTGTTTTATATATTTTGGTGCTTCCTGATTGGGTGCATATATATTGAGGAGAATTATGTCTTCTTCACATGATGCTCCTTTATCATTATAAAATGTCCATCTTTGTCTCTTGTTACCTTTGTTACCTCGAAATCTATTTGATCAAATGTAATTACAGCTACATCTGCTTTTCTGTGGGTGCCATTTGCTTGAAGAGTCATTTTCCACACTTTCATTTTGACTCTGTAGTTGTCCTTCTAGCTGAGATACATATTCTGAAGGCAGCATATGCTTGGATTTTGTTTTTTGATCCAATTTGCTACTCTATTTTTATTGGTGTATTCAATTGTCCATATACATTTAGGTAATTATTGATGTATGAGGATTTCCTGTAGCTATTTTATTTTTTGTTTTATGGTAGCTCTTTACCTCCATTGGTTCTTTTCCTTTGTGTTTCTGTCATTTTTGTTTAGGTGTATTCCATGTTTTTTCTCTGTTTCCTCTTTTATTAAGTTATATGTCTCAGTTTTGGTTTTTTGTGTGTGTGGTTATCATTAGGTTTATTTAAAAGAATGTTTCATATAGAGGGTAGTCCTTTTTCTTTGGAATGTGTCTAATCTCCATCTCTCTTTGCAAATTCTTTTATGTTATTTTTTTCACAAATTATCCTTACTTAGGCTGTGAGTTCATTATTGATGTTACTCATAGTTTTGTGACCTTCTGTACTTTGCTCAAGTAGAATCAGCTCCTTGAGTATTTCCTGCAGTGGAGATCTTCTTTTGGTAAATTTCCTCAGCTTCTGTTTTTCTGGGAAGCTCTATTTCTCTTTCTTATCTAAAGGATGATTTAGTTGGATATATTATTCTTGGCTTCTAATTTCTCTCTTTTAGTAGTGTGAATATATGATTACACTCACGTTTTGCTTGTAGAGTTTCTGTTGAGAAATCTGATGATAATCTAATGGGCTTTCCTTTATAAGTTACTTTTTTCTTTTCTCTGACTTACTCAAGAATTCTTTTTTTGTCATTAATTTTTTTACAGTTTTAATACAATGTGCCTTGGAGAAGGCCTTTTTGAATTGATGTAATTATGTATTTTGTTTGCCTCTGGGATTTTTGAATTGAGGTAATTATGTATTTTGTTTGCTTCTTGGATTTGAGGATCTAGCTCTTTCCTTAGGTTTGGGAAGTTCTCATTAACTATTTGTTTGAATAGGCTCTCCATTCCCTTCTACCTCTCTTCTTCAGGTATGTCTGTTATTCTTTTATTGCTCTTTCTGATGGAGTCAGATAGTTCTCGTAAAGTTTCTTCATTTTTTTTATGCTCATGTGTCTCTCTTCTTCCCTCTGGGTCATTTCTGGGTTTTTATCCTTGATACCACTAATTCTTTCCTCCATCTAGTCAGCTCTATTTCCTATGCCAGTTCATTATCTCTTTTATTGAGTTTTTCACCTCCACAATTTCTATTTTGTTCTTTTTTAAAGTTTCAATATCTTTGGTTGAAGTAGTCATTTTGTTCACTGATTTCATTTCTGAACTCCTTAAACTATCTCTATCTTCCTGAATCTCAGTAAATTTTTTCAGAACTGCAGTCTTGAATTCTCTGTCATTTAAATCTCATATTTCCATGTCATGAAGTTTATTTTCTGGAGATTTTTTATTTTCTTTCTGAACTTTCTCATTACCTTAGTTATTCATGGTATTTGATGGATTCCTTCTCTGTTTAGGCATCTGTGTATAAGTGGCACTTCTCTAGTAGATTGATAAGAAAAAGCCTGTCTGTTGTTGTCTAATGGTGGCACTGAATCACAAGTTTTTTAGTTTTCTTCCACTGCTCTGGCTTTTCAGATGTCTCCAGGGTGATAGAAAATGGACTCTTTTCCCTGGAAAAGTGGACATCTCCTCTGTGTACAGGTTGCTCTGGTCTCATATGGCCAAGCCCTTGGGGGAATGTGGTGGGCAATGGGGTTCCAAATCTGTAAAGTTCCAGTACTGTCCCCTGCAGCTGGACACTACCCAAGGAGTACAGCTGTGGTGTGTGGGGGTCAGTTCAGCTGGCAAAAGCTGGTTGCTGCCTTCATTGCTTTGTTCTCCCAGAAATGGTGACTGACTGACCTCTGCAGCCTTCCCTTTGTGTCCTCCCAGCCCTAGGATTAGTCGCAGAGTGCACCTGTTGCTCAGGAAAAAATATTTCTATAGTACCAGTTCTTGAGTTTGCAGATAATGTGCTCTACAAACTGACCCTCACTCCTACAACTTTTACTGGGGCCTCCTGCTAGCTCTGGGAGTGTGAGGAGAGATGGCCAGGCTCCATGGCTTTGTGTCTCTGTCTGGAATGTCAGTTGCCAGACAACTGTGGCCACACATCTGTGCTTTGTCCTTGCCCAGGTCACTGTGCTCAGCCACAACTTGTACTGATTGCTCTGGCAGGAGTGCTCACTGTATCTCTTTGCTCCTCCCAGCTGAAGGGAGTGCCAGTCACAACCCGATTCCTCACCTCTCTGGACTGAGACCTGAAGTGAGCTCCAAGCCGTAAGCTCCAGGCAATACATCTCTAGCACCACCTAAGCTCTTGTACCTTCCAACCTCTCCAGTTTGTTCCCACCTGCTCACTTTCAGGTGTTTCAATGTGTAGATCAGACATGTTTGTGCATTGATTAGAAAATCCTTTGTTGATTTATAGTTGTTTAAATTGTTGAAACTTCAAGGGGAGAAGCCAAGGGGATGTCTCACACTGCCATTACTCTGACATTCTGTTTACACATTTTTATTTAATTAGAAATAC
>PVJD01007172.1:0-87864 GCA_004026545.1 Mormoops blainvillei | reverse complement strand
GTGGGGTTCTCCATAGGGGCTCCAAGGTCCAGACTCCTTGCCTGGGGAAGCCGAGCCCATCCTCCTGCCTCCAGCTTCATAATTCTGATCCACCAGTTCACAGGCATCTGTGCTTCATCTAAGTATTTACAAGCTGGTGCCTGGAGCACGTTACTTAACCTCTCTGCACCTCAGTTTCCTCATCTGTAAAATGGGGGTAATGGTTGTACCTCTCCCATGGGCCGGTTGTGAAGAGTCAGCACTGTCTATCGAAGTGTTTGCTCACGTCGTTATTTACTGAGCACCTACTATGTCCTTAAAATACCACATTTAATCCTCATAGCAATATCGTTTCAATTTTACAGAATGAGGGCACTAGCTGGCTCAGAGGGCCCTGCGTTCAGAGGTGTCCCACTGAGGCGAGGGGTCGCCAGACACTGGATGTGCATTGCGCTGCGTGGAACGGGGCATGGCCTTGGGCCAGCAGAGATGCCTTTGGCTGAGGGCCAGTCCTGCGGAGGGACTCACTCGAGAGCGATCCGCCATCAGTATTTCCCGAAGCTGGAGAATGTGGTTCAGGAGTTTGTTTGTTTGTTTGTTTTGTGGGGGGGGGCATCTATCTGGACAGCACACAGCAACATCCACTGCAGAGAGTCTCATAAATGGCTTCCCCATGCTTCTCAGCTAGAAAGTGGCAAGTCCAGAATTTACCCCCACTTCAGAGCCTCATTCTTCCTTCAGTATCACACTGCCTCCCATCAGACAGGGAAGGAAAAAACACATAAAAATGGAATCCGCAATGACCAGGCAGGATGATTTCACTAACTGTGAAAGTATACAAAAGAATACGGAAAACCATCCCCCATCCATGTGGCAGACTGCTAGATGCCCCTCCCCCAGACTCACTCTCCCCTTCTTTAATTGCAAACGCTGTAGCCGGGCACATGGCCACACAGCTGAAGTCTCTATTTCTCAGCATCCCTTGCAGCCTATGTGACCATGTGACCAAGATATGCCCAAGTCATATAGTAGGAAGTGATAAATGTAACTCTTAGATTGTGCCCTTAAAAAACAAAAGAGAGAAAGAAACCTGCCCTCATTTCCCCCTTTCTCCCTTCTCACGAGATGTGATGGAGGGACCCGGGGCAGCCAGATTACAGCAGGAGGTGGAAACCAAGTACTCAGGAGGGCAGAGCAACAAGATGGAAGGAGCCTGGGAACCAACATGTCAGTCAGCTCACACAGCACTCCTAGGCCGTGCATGCTCCGCCCCTTCCTCTCCTCTCTGGTGAAAACCAGTGCTTTCTGGCCTTTGTTATAGCTGCAAAACCTGGGTGCCAGCTGAATACAAACGAGGGGAGCCCCACCAAAGCGGAACCTGTGGTGATACTTAATGTCTCTCCTTTGAGTCTTTTGCTTACTTATATCAATAGGTACATGAATGCTTCGACTTATCATCTGTATTTAAATACACCTGGCCATGTATATTTAAATACAGGGTAGGGTAAAAGTAGGTTTACCACTGGTCAGATGGAAAATAAAGTAATAATTAGTAAATAATAATTCAAGAATAAACTGTGGATCACATACTCGCAACTGTAAACCTACTTTTGCCCCACCCTGTACGCACTGGGTGTGGATTTCGCAGGCCATAAACTCAGGTACGCAAGAATTACAACTTTATTTTTCTGCAACTGGACGTAGTTTACGTAGTGTACATAGTTTAGTAGTAGTTTACGGTTGCAAGCTCCTCATTTCCTGCTGGTGGAAACAAAAACCCAGCGGTGGGAAACCCTGGTCATTTCAGATCAATTACAGCCAATTAGAATTTGTCTGCCTTGAGCAAATCCGGGTGAGCTCAATAAATTTAGGGCTCACCCTCCCCACCCCTCATCCCTTCCTCCTCAGGTTGCACTTAAGTTTAGTTAATAACTTAAATATAGCATGACAGTGCCTCTGACCAGGGCTAGGCCATCTGGCATCCCGAGCAATCAGAGATGGACACCATGCCATGCAGCTCATGGCCATGCTGAGGGGTCTGCATCCCTTCCTGGTTTCCCGCTGTGGAGTTCCAGCTGCCTTGCTTGGCCTAGTGTCACCTTGTCAGGACCCCGCTGTGCCACTGCACCTCTTCCTTGGAAGTTTTGGCTGCTCTGCACCCATCTGAGGTCGGAAACTCAGGACCCTGCCTGGCAGCCCTCCCAACCTCGCCGTTCCCCAGGTTCCCGACTCACGTGCTCTCCATTCTCGGATCCCCACACTTCACACTGCTGCGGTTTCATCCCCCGCCATCTGACCTCCTCTCGAGGGTGTGTGGGGGGTGCAATCTGTCGGCTTTCTTCTGAACCTCTCTGCCGTTTATAGTGGCTCCGTGTTGCTGCTTTGGGGGCAGGTGGCCTCCGGAACGCAGTGGGGTCAGGAGTTTGAAAGGAAGTACAGTTTGGACAAGCTCCCTTTGAAGAGGTGCTGCCAACCCCTCCCCACACTCCTGCTGGCACGGGAACGCCTGGCCCCCAGTAAGTGGGAGTCGAACAGTGATTCAGAAAAGTCGGACTCTGCCCGTGAAGATGTTTGAGGAATAGCTTAACCAACTCGCTTATACTTCATCTAACAGTTCGACCGATTTACGATAAAGAACGTTGCCTGAAAGAGTTCTTTTGACAAGATTAAAATTAAAAATCCTAATGATAAGGAAGCATTGTCTTAGTTTAATCGGTGGCCTCTTTTCTTTATTTTTGATATACAAAATATTGGTGTTGGACAATTGATGGCAATCTTAGGTTGATGAACTTCGATCCGTTCCAGTATCCTCCCCGTTTTGCAAAAGAGGAAACTAAGGCCCAGAGAAGTGAAGTCAAGGTCCCGCAGCTAGTAAACGGCGGAGGAGGGACTTGAACAGAGCAGTCTGCAGCCAAAGCACCAGGGCGTTCTGCCTCTGTGAGGGGTCCTTCCCTTTCCTCCCCCATCCCGTTTTGTCCTCGTGGTCTTACTTGTTGTTCGCAAACATCTTCTAAGGAAAACAAGGACCGAGGTAAGGATTATGCCCATTTTACAGTTAAAGAAACTGAGGCCAGGTGGGGAGAGGTGACTTGGCCCTAGTGACCAAGCTTGGAAACAAGGAAGCAAGGTCTAGACCCAGGCCTCCTGGCGGGGGGGTGGGGGGCGGCAGTGTTGGCCTACTCTGCCCAGCGATACTCCACACACACGCACGCACACCCAACTGTGCATGAGCCCCCGGAATCACGCACACAGGGCAGAGCTGGCCTGACCTCCTCCCTGAGCCCCATCCCCGAACACAGAAGTCAGTACCTGGCGCTCACACTCTGCTTGCCTCTCTGGGTCGCACTGCCGGGCTGCCAGAGGGAAAAGTGGAACTGCAAAGCCGTGATTAACTCTCTGCCACAATTACCGGTGTTAATTCCGAGAAGGCCTGTCCTCTCCTGGAACGAGGAAGAGCAGCATCAAACACGGCTCCTAAGTGCACCAGGAGGAAGTCTGGACCATTAGCCAGGAGGTGATCACCGCATGGGAAGGGTAGAGGTGCGGATGGCAGTAAAGGAAGATGAAGGCTCCAGCTTCAAGTCCCGGCTCCATCACGGTGTGGCCTTGGAAATGCCACTACCCATCCATGACTAGTTGGGGAGGCCCTTCAGACATTAGCATCTCTTAATAATAAAAACAACTTCTTACACTTGGAAAACTCAGGGATCACATCTGTCTTGTCCATCATTAGATCCCCATCATTAGATACTATAAAGATTAGTATCCCCATTTTATAGGTGAGGAAACTAAGGCTCATGGAGGCTAGGACAAAGTTCAAACTTGTGACATTAATCTCTATGTGTTAATTCTTCTTATCTAAACTTTATTTTCTTTTCTCTCTAATTTCTTTTCATTTGAACCTCTCCCACACACACACATGTAAGTGCCATTGTATCTAAAGGTACAAACATGCCCATGGCTCTGAAAGAGCAAAGCTGTGTGTCCTCACAAAGGAGACATGATGATGGCTGGAAGGGCCATACCACAGGTTCCCCAGCATCTATTCTGCCTTCCTAATGGGACCTCAAATTTGCCAACCTGGTGCTTTGGGAGGAATTGACCCCCACCCCCAGCTTTAGAGGCAGGTGCCAATTGGCTTAAGTCATTCAACATGTCCTCCTTCTGGCCACGGTTATCAATTGGGAGATGGACAGATGACCCAAAGCAGGCCGATTAGCGCCAAAAAACTCCATTCCAGAACTTCTTTGAGCCACCAGGGAAGTGAACATTGTGGAGAGCAGGACCAATAAAATGGCATTGGTCTGGTCAAGATGGCATAAAGTATGTAAAACAAAATGGAGTCACTCATGTCAAGCAAGATGGCTACCAGTCAAGCATGACACTTTGGTTCAAGAAGGAAGCTACTTAAGTTACACTAGATACGTCTGGCAAGGAGACACACCTAAGATATCTACATACATGACCAGAACAGCCATGTCTGCAGAGCAGGACCACCCATAGATAGGCTCCTGGGGAAAGTCCCCAGTTGCCATTAGGGGCGCCAAGACACTTATCAAGAGATGCAGTAGGGTGGAGTACACTACTTTCAACGTATAATTGAGGCAGGCTTCAGGCCACTGCTGAGACAACTGAGCTCCACACACCAGAATGCTGCTCCACGCCACACTGATTGATCTCCCTTGGCATCGGCCACCAGAGGCTCTGCCCAGCTGGACTGAGGACTTCATCTGCCCCACTGTCCACCTGGCTCCAGAGATCCTTCCTTGCAAGACGCCGACGGCTCCCTTGCCCACTGTGCTGTCTCCCAGACCCGTAGACTGAGACTCTGGGACTCAGGTTCACTATCCCCCAATTCTCTCATGTGATGTTATTACTGATTGTTTCTGAGTGATCCGTATTGTTATTAGATTAGTATAGATCTGGATTAAGTCTGCATTAATAAAAGCTGAGTGAGCCTGCATTAATGAAATCCTAGTGAATAGCATAGTCACCGATGCTGGGTCCTGTTATTTCTCAGTGCCAGTGTCACTTGTAGGACTGGTGGTGGTACAGGCAGCTTGGCGCTTTCCATTCTTAAGGCCCGGGTCACATGATCTGAGCAGGGACCAAAAGCTGGCTTATAGGAAAGACTTTTATCGCAATCATATCCTTGTGACAAATGTTCTCTTTTCTACTGCATCTGTACCTAGAAACAGAGTCCCCAAAACTTCTTGAGTCATCTTAGGAATCTAAGGGTAAAGATCGACTGAGAATGGAGCTAAAATTGAGGGTATAGAACCGAGCATTAATGAGCTACTGGGTCAAGCTCTACCTCTCGTTTTTCAGTCCCGTGTGCCAACAAACCCCATTTATTAGTTGAGTTGGGTTTTCTACAGCTCGTATGTGTTGAAAAGTAGCCTATCAAATATAAACAGTTTCAACACTATCCCCATGACAAACACAGGACTGTTTTTATAGGGCTCTCATGAACCCAGGTGTTACTGAGGCAGACTGTGGGAAAGCCAAGAAGCAAGGGAACTGCTCTTCGTGTTCCAGCTCCACCTGTACTGCCACTTCTCTCCACGGTGTTTGCCAAAAAATGGCCTCAAGGTTATACCCCCAAAAGCAAATCTAGGATGAAGTTCCTAAATTGGCCAGGACTGTGCCAGTCTTCCCAGTTCCACCTTAAAGGAGCCACATCTCACAAACAAATTCCTTGTCTCTCAGCAGCCTTGGCAGAGAGACTGACTTTTCATGGACAGAAGTGACACTTGAGAAGACCAACTCCTTCATCCCACCTTTGGCATTTCCGTCCCCCAACTCTTCATACCTAGGGAACACCTACCTACTGAGACATCTTAGTTTATAAAATGTTTTATTAATTAGAAGATTCCTGAAACCTTTGCATGAACCTCACCCAGCCCATAGAGGCTACAACCAGAGTGGCAAAAGAGTAGGGGGGGAGAGGTCACTGGAATATGAGGTCTGGGGTGTAGGTTCAAGTCCTGGTCCTGCTGTTTCTGGGTTGTGTGATTTTGGACAGATCACCTGACGCCTCTGTGCTATGCGAAATAATGGTCCCCTAAAGACGTCCTAATTTCCATAACCTGTGACCAGAGTGAAAAGGATTTTGCAGATGTGATTAAAATTAGAGATTTGGAGAGAGAGGGAGATTATCCTGGATTGTACAGGTGGGCCCAATCTAATAACATGAATCCTTAAAAACAGAAATCTTTCCCAGCTGTGGTCAGAGAGCGACTTGACCACAGAAGACGGAAGACGGGACAGAAAGATCTCACGTTGCTGACTGAGGCAGAAGGATGGAGGCTGTAAACCAATTACTGTGGGTGGCCTCTGGAATCCGGAAAAATCGAGGACATGAATTCACCACCCCCCACCCCGGACCTCCTGGAAGGAGCGCAGCAGCCCTGCTGACACTTTGATTTTTTGCCCAGGGAGACATGTGGGAATTCTGACCTCCTGTACCAGAAGATAATAAACTTGTATTATTCAGCCACCAACTTTCTGGCAATTTGATACAACGGCCATAGGAAGTGAATGCAGACACATAGTCAGTTTCCTCATTGGACAACCGACCACTACAGCATCCTGGGAGAACTAGAAGTTGAGAGCCCAGCCCTGAAATCACAAAGTCCGGGATTCGAATGCAGACTCCCGAGGGCGGGGAGGGGCTCGCTCCTCTCTAGCCAGGCCCTGGAGGGTTTCAGCCTCCACTCGCCCCCTGAGAAGCATGTTCCCCACCTCAATGAGGCATGTTGGCCTTAGCACCGCCCCAGTACTTTTGTTCCTTTGATCTTGAGCCGTCTCACCTGCCCGTGCCAAGGCAGTAAGGATTAAGGGACAGTCTTGGGAGGGGCCTCAAGACACAGGGGCAGGGCCCAGATCCTGGCCCAGATTCCAGGTGCTGCGCGCGTGTGGAAGGACGGAAACAAGCCGTCAGCTTCTGATGTGGGATTCTCAGTCACCCCATCCGAAAAATGGGAAAGAAGAGGTCAAGATAGCCAGGTCCCGTTCACGCGCTGTAGGAGGCGCGTATTTCCTCGAAAGGCAATGCTGGGTCGGGGGCGTGGGGAGGGGCCAGGCACGCCCCCACCCCGCTCTCGCCGATCCGAGGGAGGGGGCGGGGCCTCCTCGCCAGCTCGGCGCTGTAGCACCACCAGCCAATGGGCTTCGGCGTGTCTTCAGCGCCGCGGCGGCGGAGTGAGACCGGACCTATGATAGGAGCTCCGGGGCCGTGGCCGCGGCCGCGATCTCGTCGCTTAGTCATTAATTCACTCACCGCCGGTCCTAATCCCGGGCTAAAGTTTCGCTAAGCCTTCGATGCGCCGGCTGACTCCCGCACCAGGCAGGGCCGTCACGGTGCAGAGCCCGGCCGGACGCGCCTTACTTGCCCAGGTCACGCCACGCGGTTCACCCCTTCCCACCCCCAGCCCACCAACAGCGGCGGCCCCGCCCCACCCCACCTCGTAGGCCAGAGCCAGAAGGGTGTCTACAGCTCTGGTCCAGGCCGACACCAGTGTCACAGGTGCGGAAACAGGCCCAGAAGGAAGGAACTTGGCAGAGCTGTACTTACCTGTGGAAGCCCTGGTTTTACTCGACTGTCGTCGACTGTTCTGGTCTAGACTTAGATGGGGCGCTGGCGTATAGATTTGAGTGAGCTTCACATTGAACTGATGAGAAAGACAGGACTGTGCCCTGAAGATGTAGTGGGAGGCGGGAGGGGATGGAATATGCTGGGAGGTGTGAAATAGACCAGTCAGCTGTGCCTGTCTGATACAAATACCTGCTAGAAATATGGGCATTGGTGCCTTTGGAACAAGAATTTCCCCATTTTTCCTTCCTTCCTTCCTTCCTTCCTCCCTCCCTCCCTCTGTGAAATGGAAGCTTCCGTTTTCAGTGTTAAGTACTGGGCTGGCAATTTGCTTGCATATTTCATTCGCCCTCCGAGCTGGAGATTATACTGTCCTTGTTTTACAGATGAGGAAGCTGAATGGAATCAGACAGGTTCTGTCACTCGCCCAGAGTCACACAACTAGAAAGAGGTAGAGCCGAGATTGACATCCAGGTCTGTGCCTTTTTTTCAGCTGAACTGAAATAAAAGTCTGTCGAAGGCTTTCAGACTTGAGGTTCTGTATGTCTGCTGCTATATTTGATATTTTCGAATTGGTCTTTTCTAAAAAGGCAGAGTCAGCTCTCCTGCATCCTGGTGCCCGAGGCTGTCCCCAGCCTCTCTGCCCAGGTCATCCTGTAGCTGCCGGGAGGATGCACCACTCTGGTTCCACAGCCTCCTCCAGGGGGTGTTCCTTCGCAGAAAAGCTCCCAGGAAACATGCGAGATTTCACTCACCAAACAGCCACTTGTCCCATTTTAATAGAGAGAATGCGAAACTGAGACTTGGGAGAACTGAGCTATTAGTTTCATGCAAGTCAATTGCATAGACTTTTCCTGACACTGTGTGACAGAGATTGCCTGGGACCGGAGACTGAACAACAGATAAGACACTTCCGCTCTCTGCTCCTCAGTCTCCCCATCTGTAAAATGACTGGGTTAGAGATGGGAGGATGCATAGCACGCGGCCCCTTCTCCCACTTCCAGCACTCAGGGCAGACATTGCTAATTGATCACAACACACTTTCCTGCTGAAATACATCTCAGTCTGAAATATGTACCTTCTCTCAGCCACTGAGAACCAAGGATGGAGGTGACAGGGAAGGTGCAACATGTTGCCCTCCCTGGACTACGGTAACTCAGCTTCTGCCCAGCTCTGCCACTCAGCTCGGTATCTTTCAGTCCCCCGAGGGTCCCTATCCCTGTGGTTTCTCTGCTCCTGGAAAGAGAATCAGCCAGAGAAAAATCCCATGACAGGTGAAACTTTTGGGCCAAGCCAGAGAGCCAGAGAGCGGAACCGCTTGCCTCTTTCCACGCGATGCAGAGGAAAGAGACTTGGCAAGCCCCCCAAAGACCTGCTCCCCCAGGCAGGGCCTCCTAAGAGGGCCGCTTCCCAGCCCTCCCCAAGGAGGTTCAGCACAGCTGCCATCACACATCAGCGACCTCCCCAGCAAGACCACACTGGCTCAGACCAAAGTTGGGAAAGGAAAGAATTCATGGAAGCGCTCCGGTCAGTCAGAGAAGGAGGCCACAGAATTGTAGTTTTCCCATATCCATCGACGTGTTACCTCCCTCCACGCCTTTGCACATGCAGTTCCCTCTGCTATGACTGCCCTGCCTGACGAACTCTTTCCGCTCCTCCCTTCAAGCCCCGCGCAGGTGTCCTCTCCTTCAGGAAGCCTTTCTTGCCGCCCCCTGTAGGCAGCCGCCACTTCTTGGGTACGATGCCCGCGCTTCGTGCACACACTTGCCGCTTCCCGTAACTACTGAAATGATCTGCATGCTCATCTCTCTGCCTCTCTGGGCTGCAAACTCCTTGAAGGCAGAACTACGTCTTATTCCATCAGGGCCTTGGCGCAGAAAGGGAACTCACCAAATACTTGTGGACGTGTTGACCCAACCCCAAACTACCACCTGAAACGCTTAAAACACCCCAAGCTTATGAGCCAGGTGCTAACAACATTATCTGCAGTTTGCAAGTGACTCGACTCAGGCAAAGAGACGTGCCAAAAAGTCACCTGCTCACACCACTAGCTAAGTCAGGTCAAGGATCTGGGACTCTGAGCTCTTCAGCATTCCAAGGAGGGGAAGTGGTCCCTCCTTTTGATTCTGCGTTTGAGTTGGTCAGCCCTCAGGGTCCATCAGTATTTTGTCAGTTTCTATTCCAAGGCTGGAGCAATTTATCCAAGTGGTAAGAGTTAGGTACTCACACTACCATAGTCAAAAGTGTGCACCATTTGTGTCAGCAAACGCCTCTAAATAAACCAAAAGACAAATTAATAATATCCTTAATAAACAAAGAGCTCTTACAAATAAATAAGAGTAATAAGTCAGTAGAAAAAAAAGAAAAAACTCATGAAGAGGCAAGTCACATAATTTAAAATCCATTCAGCCATTATTCATTGAACAACTACTGTATGCGAGGCGCTGTTCTAGACGTGGGAGGTTCAGGGTAAGCAAGGGAAGGTCCCTGCACTCATGGAATGATCTAGTGAAGGGAGACAGGCAGTAACAAAGAAACGGGCAAATATATATCTCATGCGGCCTGCAGTGATAAGTACTACTCAGCAAAGTAAAATAGCATGGTATGATAAAGGTGACAGTGCCACCCTAGGGCTGGGTAGTCAGGAAAGGTCTCTCAAAGAAGTGCTGGTGTCTGAATGGCAAGAATAGGCCAGCCATGAAATGGTCAGGGGGAACGCACTGTGTGGGAGGGACCAGGGAGGTAGCAGCGGGTCTCCAAGCAGGAATGAGCTCGAATGTTCAAGATGCCGAAAGAAGGCCAGTGTGGCTAGAGAGAAGCGGGTGAGGAAGAAAACAGAGAGCCTGGATGGGCCGGGCCATGCAGAATTCTGTAGGCCTTGGGGGGAGTTGAGATTTGAGTGAGGTGGGAACTCCCTGGAAGGTTTTAAGCAGCAGAGAGACACGATCTGGTTGCATTTTTAAAAGATCACTTTGGCCGCTGCGTAGAGAGTTGACAAAAGCAGGGCCATGGCAGAAGCAGTTGTCATTGCGAGTCCAATTAGGAGGCGCCTGCGTGGGTCCCGGGCAGAACCGATGAGGACTTTGAATGAGGCGGATGCATTTGGTGGGGGGAGGCGGGAGCAGAGTGTAAGGACTCGGGTTGTTCCAGAGGTAACTGACAAAGATCTGCAAGTAAGGCAATGGGTTTAGGGATGAAGGAAAAGAAGGAATTGAGAACACTGTACCTATTTTGCTTGAACACTGAGTAGGTGGTGGCACTTTTTCTTGGATGGGAAAAAATGGCAGGAAGCGGGCAGAGGCTGGTTTGGACAGAAGTTTTACAACAATAATAATAGCTGATATTTATTGGTCGTTTCCTCTATGCCCGGCACGCTTTACATCTGGGGTTCTCGCTCTCGGCAGTGTTGATATTTGGGGTCAGGGGATTCGTTGTCACGGGGCTGTCCTGCACGTTCCTGGCTTCTACCCACTAGATATCCACGCGCACACACGCACAGTCGAACAACCAAAAACGTCTCCAGGCGTTGCCCAACGGCTCCTGGAGGAAAACTGCTCCAGGTCGAGAACATTTCTCTACATGGATCCTCCCACACAATCCTCTCACACACCTTATGAGGCCTGTCCAGTTATCATCCCCATTCTACAGATGAGAAAACTGAAGTTCAAGGTAGTTAAGCAGCTAATCCAAAGTCATGAGTTCTTTTTTTGGCCAAGCTGGACTTGAATGCCCGTTGACCATCCGTGGAGAGCTATCCAGCAGGCAAGTGTATGGATGCGACTGGGGTTCGGGGGGCACTTAGGGTGAAGAAAGAGCCTGCCATTGGGAGTCATTGCTGTCCAGATGGGATTTACACCGTGGGGCTAAGGAGAATGTAATGGACCTTCTCTTATTCTGAAACACTTCACTCCTGCTACCTCTGCTGTCTCCTGCATCATCAGTCCCTCTCTCTTTTCTGAATTATCCCCATAAGCAAACACAAGGAGTATCACACTCCTGGCCCCACCTCCCCCTCCGGCCCTGCCCCATTTCTCTGCTCCACTTCATAGCAACATTCCTGAAAGAGTAGGTATGGTCTGTCTCCTCAAAGCCTCACCTCCCATTCTCCCCTCCACCCACTGTGATCAGGCTCCCATCCCAACACGCCACAGACACTGTCGCCTTCATGCCACCAAACCCAGGGTCACTCCTCTGTCCTCCTCCTACTGGCCCTCTGAGCAGCCTTGGACACAACTGGCCTCCCTCCTCCTTGCAGCACTTTCTTTCCTTGGGACCACGATGCCACGCTCTCTCCTTGTCACTTGGCTTCTCGCCTCCTCCTCCAGCTGTTGAAAGGGGCCTGGCCTGAGGGCCTGCGCTTCCCCATTGACAGAGAAGAGAAAATGGAGTTGGCCAAACACAAAGAAAAAGGTGCTCGGCCCTGGTTATAAGATCAGAAATGCCCAGTAAAACAACTGAGATATATTTTTTAAAAGACTTTATTTGTTTAGTTTTTAGAGAGAGGGGAAGGGAGGGAGAGAAAGAGGGAGAGAGACATCAATTGGTTGCCTCTCGCACTCGCCCAACTGGGGACCTGGCCCACAACCCAGGCATGTGTTCTGACTGGGAATCGAACTGTCAACCTTTCGCTTTGCGGGACGATGCTCGACCAGCTGAGCCACAGCAATCAGAGCGAGATATATTTTTAATTTGCCACCATGGTGAAGATTCACAAGATTAATAATATTCAGTGTAGATATGGGGGAGAAGAACTTCCGTTTACTTTTCGTGAGAAGGATAAGTGGCGTCGTCTTCTTTTGGAAGGTGACTTCTCAGTATCTCTTGATAGATAAAATAGGATAGAATGGCCAAAAGCTAGACCTAAGCTTTTTTTAATTGACATAATTCAAGATTAATAGAAAAATTGCAAGAATAATACAAAAAATTCCAAGACACCCACCATCTAGATCACTAGATTCCCCAAATATTATCTTACGACATTAGCGTCCTCTCTCTCCTCCTCTCTCTATATTTTTATATTACTCGATATTTTATGTATATTTTCCCTAGCCACTTAGTGGTAAGTTGCAGCCTTGATGTCCCGTACTATACATCCTTAAGTACCTATTTCCTAAAAGTACGGAAATCTCTTACACAACCACAGTACAATTGCCATCGATACAGTGCTACTATCCAATCAACAGATCTTACTGAGGGTTCACCAACTGTCAAAATAACATCAGTTATAGCAACAGAAAAGATCACGGGTTGCATCCAGCCATCATGTCTCTTTAGCTTCCTCTAATCTGGAATGGTCCCTCAGACTTCCTTTGTGTTTCACAACAGTGACATTTTAAAAGTTTTTTCGCAGAACGTCCCTTAGTGTGGACCTGTCTGGTGCTGCCTCACGATTAGGCTCAGGTGATGCACTTTCCTACAAACCCTTTTGGGTTTCTCTTCCTTCTGCCTACCACGCCGTTATCTTGCTTTTCAGCTCCTGTCTTCTCCTCCTCCTTTGAGTCTCACTTCAAATGTCACCCCCTCCAAGAAGCCTTCCCTGGTCACCCCTTATAAATAGGTGTATTTTCTTTTCTCTGTGACAGCATCCTGTTTATTTCCTTCACAGCACTTCTAGTAACCCATCGTTATTTTATTTATGTATTCGCTTGCTTATCTAATCTGTTTCTTTACATAAAGTAGCTTTATCTGAGAAAAGATCTTGCCCGACCTGTTCTTCGTTCTATTCTAGAGCCTAACACTGTACCCGGCCTACAGCAGGTTCTCAATAAATATTTGCTGAACAAATAAATAGTGATAGTGAGTAAGAGCAAGTAGCAGAATAAGATATATGCTATTAGTATGATACCGTTTTGTTGGAAAAATGCATTCAGAATTACCCATATTTTAAGGACATTCTAGAAATATTTGCATGAAAAGGCTAAAAATGGTCACCCCTGGAGGAAAAGACTGTGGAGGAGGGTGGGCTTTCACATTTTCTCTTTATAAAGTTCTGTATTGTTTGACCTTTTTTTTTTAGCAAGCATGTATTATCGTTGCAATAATAATTTGTCAATGTTTCTGAAAATAAAATGACGCCCTCCCTCTAGGAAGTGATTCCCCATCCATTCTCCCTCCTCGGGCCCCTCCCTGGGAGCAGTTCATGCCCCGCTGCGCGGAACCTGTGCATCCGCCCCTGCCGCACTCTCCACAGATGCTGTGCCTAAATCAGTGCGTGGCTAAGTGAGCAGGACTCTGATTCCAGGGCTGACTTGCCACACCCACTCCTTGGAATATTCTGGACTGCTCACATGCCCAGACTGCACACACCATCCCTCCGCCAGCAACACCCTTCTCTATCTTCTGCTCGGCAAACTCCTACTTGCCCTTCAGAACCCAATTCAAACACCACCTCCTCTGGGAAGTCTTCCCAAACTCCCACCTGTTGCCCCTTCCTTGGCACTCCTCCCCCCGCTAGCAGGGACTGACTTGGAACCTGTGTCAGTGTCCCCAGCTGGAGCTCCTGGAAGCCATAAAAGCTGCCTCCCTTTATCTCTGGGTCACAAGATTCAGCCCCTGGGGGTCTCGGATCTTCTGCCAGCACCCAGGAAACTATGGTGGGTTGCACATTCGCTTCAAGGCAGAGGAAGATCTCTGAGCCTTCACAGAGTCCACATAAAGGCCAGCACGGGACCCAGCACATAGTAGGTGCATCCGTAGGGTTCAGCCCAGTGCGCCTCAGACCGTTAACTGAATGCACAAGTCTGCTCTGATAGTGATGATCAGCTGTACCTCACAGGGATGGGGAGTGGCAGTCACCCCTAGGAAGCAGACTTGAAATTCTCCCATAGCTCAAGAACGGGAGGGACAAGGCCTGTCCCCTTCTTCCCTTCCCAGGGACACCTGCACCCACATGCAGCCACGTCACTCTTAGGGGAGGCAATCTGCCGTGGGTCTAAGCATCTCCATACCTTCTTGCTGGGTT
Organism: Mormoops blainvillei; assembly: GCA_004026545.1. Lineage (NCBI taxonomy): Eukaryota > Metazoa > Chordata > Mammalia > Chiroptera > Mormoopidae > Mormoops > Mormoops blainvillei. The sequence goes on along the minus strand of PVJD01007172.1, from coordinate 73,330 downwards.
CCCTGAAGTGCAAAGTCCTGATTGCGCTTAGCTCATGCCACCTCTCGGGGCTGGGTTTGAGGCAACGGCCCGGGAGGACGAGGTCATGCTGAGCAGGCTTGCTTCCGCGGTGGGTCCCTCAGACTCAGTGTCTGTCCACTGAAGTGTGAGCCCCTCCCACTTCCTCTTGGACCCCTTCTCCAGCCCTCCTACCCCGTGGTTCCTCATCTCAGCTGCCCCCCTGACGACCCATCTCTCGCCTCCCTTCAGCCAACTGACTCTCGCTGGGAAGGAACAAATAAAATCATTTACTCTTGGGGGTCCAGCTCCGACAATTTCACCGCTGAGGCAGCTGGGATTGGACTGGGAGACCCAAAACCACTGCACTGGTGAGGTGCACCCATGAGCTTTTGCCCCCAACATCCAACAGTGTAAACAGTAGAGGGCTTCTCTTTAGGACACAGTCCTGAGCCACATCTTACCCGAGTTCCTCCCCCAGGGAGCTGATCTGGGCCACAGCGCCCAAGCCAGACACTGAGAGCACCCGCAGCTTCTCTCTCCTGAGAGAGGCGTCAGGCAAAGTGGCACCTGAGGTGGCCCAAGTTCTTCCCTGCTCCCTCGGGGAGAGGCAGACCAACTGATCTAGAACAAACAAAGTAAAAGTCCATTCACCCAACGACCTATTCTCCGAGGAAGCCATTAACCAAATTACGGAGAAGTGCGATGTTTTAGACCATGGGTTGGCAAACTACGGCTTGCAGACTGAATCTGGCCCACGGCTTGTGTTTCTGCAGCCCCCGTGCTAAGAATGGTTTCAACATTTTTAAGTGGTTGCGGGGGCGGATGGGAGGGAAAGGGGTGGAGTCAAAAGAAGGATATACCCTGACATGCGAAAATTAAGTAAAATTAAGTTTTCATGTTCATAAGTCAAGTTTCCTTGGAACATAACCACACCCACTCATCACCGGTCGGCCACGGGCCTTTGCCCTGCGAGGACAGAGGTGAGTCTTTACAACCCTTTGTCACTCTCCTCACTTCGCACGGCTGCTCAGCACACGAGCCACCGTGGCATGGCTATACATCGACAGATGTATAGCACCATAGCGCAGCCTCGTATTTTTTTTTTTATTACCATAGCACATCCATCACGTCAAACAAGAAAAGTGGGACTTCAAATGCTGCCACTTTTATTGTCATGAAATACACAAAACATAAAACTTACTATCTTATCCACTTTCAAGGTATAGAATTCAGGGGCGTTAAATACATTCACATGGCTGTGCACCCATCACCACCATCTAGTTCTAGAACTCTCCATCTTGCCAAACCGAAACTCCACACCCATGAAATGAGAACTCCCCGCTTCCCCTCTCACAGCTCCTGGCAGCCACCGTTCTACTTTCTGTCTCTATGAATCGACTACTCCAGGCGCCTCATGGAAGTGGACTCGTGTATTTGGCCTTTTGTGCCTAGTTTATTTCCCTTGGCATAATGTCTTCGACCCTCACCCAGGCTGTAGCATGTGTCCGAATTTCTATCCTTTTTAAAGCTGAATCATCCGTTCATCCGTGGGTGGTCAATTGCTGCACTTTTAAGGCGCCGCGGAGTGTATGTTACCTTGTTTTTGAATTTGATGGCAAAGCGTTGTGCTTGTTACACAATGACACTCTTCTGTGCTAAAAGGATACAATATATGTGTTGGGCCACAGCACCTGCAGTGTTTACTGTCTGGCCATCTACTGAAAAGGTTGGCTGACCCCCCAGTTTTGGTTCATCCCGGCTTCACAGCAGCCGTGGGCCTGGACTGCAGTACAGGTCTGGCTTCACTGCATGCCCATGTCGGCAGGGTTTCCATTTCAAATACAAGCCCCGGCGCTCAGCCTTTTATCTGCAACTTTGCGTGGACTTCCCAAGAATGCACTTGACTCCTTCCTCTTCACTGTGCCAACGCAAGCCCTGCGCCTGGCCCAGAGCCACCCCTGACCCCAAACCCCACCCTCAGGCCAGCCCTGTCCTTTCTTGCCCAAATAGTCAGTCATTCCGCAAATATTTCCTGATTCCTCCTCTGTACCCAGCCTCTGGGCAGTTGACATTTGAGGGGGGCGTGGGGGTGAGGCTTAAGCCGAGACCTGTCCCTGCCTTCCCCGCCCACACACTCAGCATCTTCCTGAAATTAATCATAGAATCTGCAAATTACAGGGCCTAAAACCAAAGGCTGCTCCACAGGTGCGAATTATACAACTTGGGAGCTTTTATGCTCTTGGGTTAGTAGAATCTTAGAATGCAAGAAATGCAGGACATTGGACCATTAAAATGTTAGGGTTAGGAAGTCTTAATTGCTAAATTGTTAAATTGTTTCTGCTTTTGTTTTTTTAATAACCAGCCCTGGCTGCCTGTGGCTCAGCTGGTTGGAGTGTCATCCCACCGACCAAAAGTCCGTGGGTTCGATTTCCAGTCAGGGCACATGCCCAGGTCGTTCGATCCCTGGTCGGGGCGCATATAAGAAACCACGGATGGTTTCTCTCTCATCCATGTTCCTCTCTTTCTCCTTCTCTTTCCCTCTCTCTCTCCCTCCCTCTCTTCCTCTCTCTCTAAAAGCAATGGGAAAAAAAATTGTTTTCGGGTGAGGATAAAAAAATAAAAATAAAAGGACATTGAACTGTTAATTTGGTGAACTTGTTTAACCTGGATATGCTGGGGCTGAGATTCTTAGGACAATGGAGTATCACCATGTTCTGGTGGAGGAGACCTTCTAGAATCTAGATGGGCAGGAAGCCTCTTCTTACTTGGGGCAGAAATCCCTTCCCGGCCCCAGCAGCCTACCGCCCCCCTGCCCCTGCCTGACTTGGGTCCCAGGGTCTCATCGCACAGTCACACAGTGAGCTGCCACAATCATCCCTGCTTGCCACCCACCCTCCCTGTGAAGACACCCAGAGCCATCCAAGTCTTCAAGCCTAGATCATGTGGTCCCCTCTGCCCGGCTCGTCCTTCCCCTCTCTCCTCACCTCCCAACCTCTCCCTCTCAACAGACCAGAACAACACCCATCAAGGGTCTCCCCAAACGCCACCTCCACCAGGATGTGCCCTTTCATTCCCCTGGGTAGAGGTCATGGCCCCCCTCTATCCTCAGGTTCACCTCAAGCCTACAAGTCACTTTAATTCTCAGAGCCTCAGTCTCCACATGGGCAAACCGGCATGAATGAAAGTGCCTCCCATCAAGGGGTTGTTGTGGGAACGAAAATAGAGAACACGGAAAACACCTAGCCCTGTGCCCGACACCTAACATTAGCTGGAGGTCCCAGGGGGACACTCTGGCTTCGGAGCCCTTGCCGGGTGCTCCCGACACCCAGCCTCCGGGGGCAAATGCAGAACCAACTGAACACGGTGTTGAACCTGAGCCCGGGAAGAAGGGGAGTGTGTGCCAGGCAGGAAGTGCCCATCCAGGAAGACTTTCTGACAGGGGATGGCTGACCTTTGCCAGGGACAATTTAGATGGTGGTGAAAGATGAAGGTCAAGTGTCGGGTGAGACTAGCATGTGATCTCACGCCAGCATCGGATGAGTGACAAGTTAGAGGGAGGGGCTGGGGCAGGAATGGGGGAGTGTTTGATGCTGGCCTGGCTAGAGATGTCTGGGGGTACCCACCTGCCCCTGTGAGCTTCCCACAGACACCTCCCCTTTCTAAACCAGTGTCACAATTGGACCAGCCCTTGCTGTGGTCCTTATTACAATTACAAGACACCCTTCAGCAATAACCGTCAGGAAACTGAGGGAGTAAAAGCTGTATTACTTACAGGACCTGGATATTACAGGGCGTGCCTGGGGCCACACAGTAAGGTCACAGGTACAGAGAGAGGGCCCATGGGCCTGGGGCATCTGCTTTCATTGGGGTGGAGGTCAAGGGTGGGGGCCTAGAGTTTCATTGGCTCACTATTGCTGAATCAAAAACCTAAGAGTGGGAGCCCTGGCTGGTGTGGCTCAGTGGATTCAGTGCCAGCTTGCGAACCAAAAGGTTGCCGGTTCGATTCCCAGTCAGGGTACATGCCTGGGTTGCAGGCCAGGTCCCCAGTGGGGGACGCACGAGAGGCAACCGCACACTGATGTTCATGTCCCTCTCTTCCTCCCTCCCTTCCCCTCTCACTAAAAATAATAAATAAAAATAAATAAATAAAATCCTTTTTTTAAAGTGAAAATTGTAACAGAAGAACCAGGTGGACTGGGTTCGAATCCATCCCTGCTACGCCATGCTGTATGACCTTGCGCAGGTCACGGCTCTTCTCTGAGCCTCAGTTTCCTCATTTGTAACATAGGGATGATACCATTAGGCTCCACCAAATAAGGTTACCAACATTTGACCATTTTCTGACCTATAAAAATGGCAGTTTCACATAGTTTAACCTAAAATCTACCCTGGCAAGTTATTGGGAAGATTTAAGAAATTCAGCAAATTTCCTCGGCCCCGTGTCTGGCCCATAGTATGTACTCAGTAAACAGTAGCTCGTCTTATTTAGTTGTTCTCCTCGTTCTCACGCAACAGCTTGATAGGGGAGCAAGGGATAGCATAGAAAACGAGACTTCCTTCTCTCTTTCTTTCCTTCCTCCCCCATTACAGCCTTAGATGATTACCGGTAGAACGTGTAACCAGTTGTTGAAATGGATACGTTTAACCTTATGTCCTGGCTAAGATTTTGTTGCAGTTAACAGCTGATCAGGAAAGAAAAAAGGGACTTTTAACCCAGCCCGGAACCTGTATGTCAGGTCACCAGGAATGCGGAGACTGATTGACTACACCCCAGAAACACCAGAAGCCGCACACCCGACGCCCGGCTCTGAGGTCCTTATCAGATGCTGCCTACTCTGTGCCAGAAATCAGTAATGAAAATATTCATCAAGACCTAACCCCTCACAAGGACTCAAATGCCAAAAACGCATCACCAGGACCCCCTCTGTGCTCCTTCTCACATCCCTGTCCCATGCTTCCCCTAGAGAAACTTACCCCCCACACGCTCGGGGGAAGGTGGGTGTTAGGGTTTTCACCTGCCACCTTCTCCAGTTTCTGGCATCTGATATCATTAAATGTGCACTTATAAACCAGTCCTTGTCTCTGTTTTGTGGCTGGGTGGTGACAGGCAGCACGAGCCCCGGACTCAGTTGACCTCCTGTTTCGAGATAACAACACTGAGGCTCAGAGAGGTTAAGTAACTTGTCCAAGGCGCCCCCCTAACCCCCACAGCTGGCAGGCAGCAGAGCAGATCACAGCCCAGATGCAAACGCTCTCCTCTCTGGAGCAGGTAGGACAGGGAGCAGTGCCCACGTCTTCTTTGCACACCTTCCAGCTGGATCCTGGGGGCTGGATCCTGGGGCCCATGCTCCCCAGGGGCATTAACCATCGACTGGGTCCTGACCCCCTTCCGCTGCCTCCCCTCAGGGGCCTGAATCACAGCCAGCTGGCAGAGGCTGAGGCGCAGGTGACAACCCCAGCGCGGAGGGCACCCTGGAAGAGCATAGGGGTGGGGGCGGGGGAATCCGGAGACCTCAGCAGGCAGGGGTGAAGGGAGAGGAGGGTCAAGGCCAGAGCCGGCTCGTCTACACTCAGCTTCCTTTCCTGGCACAAAGAACGTGACTCTGCAGCACATGGGCGCCTGGGAGAGCGTGTGCACACGTGCAAACACGCAACGCAGGGGTGTGTGCACACCTGAGTGGGAATGTGTTGTCTTGTGGAGGGGGACTGGGAGGGTGGGGCATGAGGGTCTACGTGAGCCTGTGTGTGAGGTGTGCATTTCTCCTGCGAGTTTACACGTAGGTGTGGGGGTATGTGGGGCGTAGGTGTGGGGCTATGATGGTAGGCCTGGGGCACAGCTGGTGGAGCAGAAGGCCTGTGTCCGAACCCGGGATCTGTCACTTGCCGGCTGTGTGACCTCGGGCGGGTCATTGTTAAATGAAACCCCACACACGCAGGCGTGGTAAGGAGGGCCGGTCTCCAAAGGGCTGTTGCAGGGGAGGCAAGGGAGGCTTGCAGTGGGGGCGGGGGACCACGGCACCAGGGAAAACTCTCTGGCTAGGAATTCTGCAAGTGTCACAAGAGTTGGGTGAAAAGGGGTTTTCTTTTACAGAGAGGAGTAAACAAGGCTAGAGAAATCAGGTGTGGGGAAGTGGGATGAAAGAGTGGGTGATCAAAAGGTAGACGGGAGCCCTGGCTGGTGTGGCTCAGTGGATTCAGTGCCAGCCTGCGAACCAAAAGGTCGCCGGTTCGATTCCCAGTCAGGGCACATGCCTGGGTTGCAGGCCAGGTCACCAGTTGGGGGCACCTGAGAGGCAACCAATCCATGTATCTCTCACACATGAATGTTCCTCTCCCTCTCTCTCCCTCCCTTCCCCTCTCTCTAAAAATAAATAAATAAAGTCCATAAAATTTTTTTTTAAAGGTAGACTTGAAACATGTTATCCTAAGGATCCCCCTGTTTCAGGAGGTACTGTCTGCTGGCTCAGGATAAGTGGTCCTGGAGGAAGAAAAGAAGTTTAAGATGGGTTAACCAGCATTTTGTTGCGATTGACCAGTGTGGGCAGCCATTCAGCCAGTCATTCACCAGGCAGCAGGTGGGAGTTTGGAGCGTCTGTGTCTGGCCTTGTCATGAGGAAACTGGGGGACATTGTGAGTCTCAGCTCACAAGAGCGGAGCGTTTCTTAATCTTTACTGCCAGGCTCATGGGGCTCAGGTAAGTTCACCGTTGTCCTCTCTTAACCTCTCTGTGCCTCAGTTTCCTCTTCAGTAATGGGAGGGTAATAGTAGTACCCTCCTCATAAGTTTACTGACACCTAGTGAGTTCACACCTATAAAGAGATTAAAGTTGTGCCTGGCACGAAGCAGGCGCTTAGCGCTTAATTTTGTTGCTATGTGGGGGCAAGGTCTCTGATCTTGCCCTTCGGTCACGGTTACTGGGCACTTCCAAGCCCTGTGCCAGGCGCTGGGCACAGAGATGACCTAGAGGTCCCTAAACACAAGGAGCTCACTGTCAGGGACGGGGCAGACCCTGCCATTCACACACACACACACACACACACATACACACTCTTTCTTTCCCTCCCACAGAGGTCCAAGCCCATGAGCCCTGTGTCGGCCCCCAGAAGCCTACTTGGCCCCTTCCCCCAGAACCCAGCACCCTACTCGTAGGGTATGCCTCACCCCGAATGGCAGTGAGGGGCTGGGAAGGCCGCAGGTGGGACTGGACAGTGGCTCGTCCCCTCCCCCAGACTCGGGATGCACTCAGCCCTGCTCTGTCTGAGTGGCCATCGCCTGGCCTCATAATGTCAGGACTCAGAAGCCCCTGGGGCAGCATCCACCGCTGGTCCCACCCATGAGGTATATCAGGAAATACCAACGCTCTGAACCCTGAATTCCATCTCAGTACACTGGAGCAGCCCAGCACCCAAAATCTGTCTAGGATGTATCTTTTGGGGTCACACCCAGCTGGGACCCAGGTGGCTCCAAGAAGAACACTCGGTATTAAGCTCAGCCTGAGGGGTTCATTCTGATTTCTTAAGAGCTCATCAAAGAGCCCCTCCACAGAAAAGAAAGGACCCGGCCTGCATCCGGGGCCGCTACGCAGCCTCCAGAGGCAACTGGCTTCTCCATCCCTGCACACAGCTCCCTCCTTGGGAAAGGCCAAAATCCTCCTGCCTGCAACACTCACGCCCCCTCAGGCCCTGGCTCTGCCACCAGCCAGCCTGAGCAGATACCTCTCTCCGCCCATTCATTCGTTCGTTCAGCACCTCCCATGAGTGGGGGCCTGTGCAGGGCACCGGAAACACGGCTGTGAGCCAGACAAGGGGACGGAGCCCCACAGGCTCACTGCGAGCTGGGGGCAGGGTGAAGGAGAGGCCAACTATCAACACAAATACGTAGGTTTGTCAGATAAAGTACAGGACACCCAGTGAAATTTGAATTTCAGGTAAACAATGAGTAATTTTCTATGTCCCGAGCGATATTTAGAACCTGGCATCATAATTTGTTGCCTGTCTGAAATCCAAACGTCATTGGTCCTGTGCTTCTGTCTGCCCACGTAAAACATTTTCAACTGGTGACCATCTGAGGGAAAGAAGTTAGGGCAATTGGCGTCATCGAGAACGCTGGGGCGGGGGCGTTGGTCAGGGAAGCTGAGGCCTGAGTGAGGAGGAAGACCCACCCCAGGCCCCACCTCTACACTCACTCACCCGGGTTTCTTAAGTTTCAACTCATTGTCAGTACAGAAACCTTAGAATTATCCCCAGAAGCCAGACAAAAGCTGATCTGGTTGGGTGTTATTTAAATACCTGCGACAGTGTGGCCCCAACAGGAAGTCTTTGAACAGAGTTCAGAAACCAGTCAAGCAGTGAATCCATCAGCTGAACCCAAACACTTAGCCTCAAATCTGTTCCTGGCACATACTCAGTGGGTGGGTTCTTGTTAGAACAAATCGGCAACTCAGGCTCACAGCACGGGCATAGAGGATGAGGTTTAAGGAACCTAGCTCTGCTACCCATGGGCAGTGCGTCCTTGGGCAGGTCGCTGCCCCTTTCCAGGCTTCTCTCCCCCTTCTCGGGACCTCAGCTGCGCCTTCGTCCCAGGGAGAGGGTTCCACTTTAAGGGACTTGACCCCACACAGATCGAGTCCTTGGACCCCCACTACCTTGGGGAGAGCGGAGAGGTCCCATATCTAAAGAAAGGAGTTAAGTGAGGTTGGACAGAGACAGAAGGCATCCTTGCTCCCTCGGGATCATGCCAGCCAGTACCTTCTCTCGAGTTAGAAAACCGCCAGCCTCCCTGCTTCTGAAATGAGTATCTGGCGCCACCTTGTGGTCGCCACCTCTCCCATCGTCCACCACCTTTTTCCTTCTGTGTCTTCTTGCCCCTGACACGCCGATGCCCTCTGAGAACTCCAGAGCAGTTCCGCTCCCTTCACCACGTATTTATCTGCAATGCCCAGGTACCAAGGCGCAGCCCAGGCACCGAGGCGCAGCCCAGGCACCGAGGCGCAGCCCAGGCGAGGCTATTGTGAGCGAGTGGCCACAGTCCCTGCCTAACAGTTTACAAGAATCTGGATCTGTACTTCCAATGGAAATACAACGCAGGCCACAAACGCACACCTCGTGTGTACTTTTAAATTTCTCAGGAGACACGTTTTAAATTACAATAAACAGGTAAAGTTCAATAAATTTTCATTCAACCCAGTAACTCCAAAATATTATCATGTCCACCTGTAGTCAATGTGTTTTAATGACTTTTTTCATACTAAATCTTCAAAATCTGAATGTATTTCACACTTACTCACACATCCCAGTTAGGACCCGCCACGGTCCGGGTGCTTGGGAGCCTCATGCGGCGGCAGCTGCCTTGGCGGACAGCCCAGCTCTAAACAGGCTGGTCAGCCCACTCTGGCCCCCTGGTAGCCCTTCAGGAATTTGGTTCATCACGTCTTCGAGGTCCACCTTTGAAGCTTTGCTTTGGCACGCGGAGTAGTTACAGATCCAAGTTTCGTCCTCCCCCTGAGCTGGGTGTGAATCTCAGTGACTGGGGTAAGAAGCTGGGCGAGTCATTTTCCTCTTTGAAATGTAAAGAGGAAAATAGAAGAACTTACCTCGGAGGTTGCAGCAAGAAGCCCTTGCTCTGTGAACAGTGTCCTAATGAACCGAAAACCTTAACCCACTTTTTGGCACTGTGATGGTTAATTTTACGTATCGTCTTGTCTAAGCTCTGGCACCCAGTTGTTTGGTGTTGGCATCCAGCCAAACACCAGACTGGATGTTGCCGTGTAGGGGTCTTTTAGGTGTGATTTAACATTCAAATCAGCAGACTGAGTATAGCTGTTGGCCAGCTGTACCGTGGGTGGGCCTCATGCAACGAGTTGAAGGCCTTAAGAGCAAAGGCTGGCACACCGTGGTCCTTACCAAATATCATCCTCTCCCGCCCTGGGCTCCTTCCTGTGCTGTCCGGCTGGGTGCACAATCCCTACCCGCTGCGGAGTCTCCATGGCTAATTAGAGCCTTGCTCGGGTTTGCAAACTCTGAGCTCTGGACAACACGAAGGGGCATGAAGATGGCACTGTAGGCACCCATGCTCGGAGCACATCGCAGAGGTTTGTAAAATATGATATAAAATAGCACGTACAACCAGGAGCCTGTTTCTACAAAAAGTTTAAATAACCGTGTGTACGTGCAGGCAATAACAACCATCTCCTGTGACTTGGGCCCACACAGGCCCCGTTCGCCCTGTCTTCCCTCGCCACCCTGTGGGCCGGCGTTGCTGTGCAGGGTTCTCCCTCCTCTGCGGTTTCACCTTCCACAGTGTCAGGTAACCGCGGTCCACCATGGTCCAAAACTAGTAAATGGAAAATTCCAGAAATAAACGATACACGAGTTTTAAGTCGTGTGCTGTTCTGGGTAGTGTGAGGAGCAGAGCTCGCTGTCCGCTCGTATGACTTTTTGGGGATATTGATTCTTTTAGCTGGTTACTTTTAAGAAACAAGAGACTCAGGAGAAAACCTTGACCTTCCCCATAACTGCCTAAAAGAATCTAGATAGAGAGCCTGCTTCAGGAAGGGAGTTATAATTATAGATAATTATAGTTTCATATGAACTAGGTGTCATAGGGAGGAACGTAGGAAGACCCGTTTGATCAAAGTCCTCTCTGTGTCCCATTGTTAAAGATGGCCAGCAAGCACGGTGCACCAAGCCCATCCTTCCCTATCTGCACGCGCGTTGCCTTCCGGCCCTTTGAAGTCCCAAATGACTACCCTCCCTTTCCCCTCAGACTAAGATGGCATTTAAGCTTCCCCTGCCCCATAGTCTTTATGGAGCCTCCGTGAGTACATACGTCATGAAATTTGGTTATTTTCTCCTGTTAATGTCTCACGTCACTTGATCATGAGACCAGTCAGAAGAACTAAGAGGGTAAAAGGGGAAGTTTCCGCCGGCCCCACAGTAGCACGACAAAATTTCACACCGGCCCGCCCCGTCCTGCCTGGAACGGGAGGCCTCCCTCTGTCCATGGTATTCACGCCGCACAGCTCCCTGCCCACCTGTCACTTAGTAGCCGTCTCTGCTGTCGGATCGACTGTCACAATATCACGTGCTTACGTTTAAGGAACCTTTATTGTACGTAATAATGCCACATTCATATAACTTTTATTACAGTACGTTGTTCTAATTGTTCCATTTTATTCCTATGGTTGTTAATCTCTTACTGTGCCTAATTTATAAAGTAAACTTTATCCTAAGTCTGTACGTCTAGGAAAAATTATAGTATATATAGGGTTGGTTACTCTCCCTGTTTTCAGGCGTCCACTGGAGGTCTTGGAACATGTCCCCGTGGATGGTGGCGGGGTGGGGGGCTATTGTATCTCCTACGTGGAGGAAAAAGTCAAGGCCCAGAGAGGTCCCCCAGCCAGTGAGCTGGACTTGCCCCCAGGTTGGCCAAGTTCAAAGGCCATGAAAGCTCTTTACCACCAGGCTGGTTAATGCCTCTGTACAAATTGGGGATAATAATAGCTCCCACCTCACAGGGTTGTTGGGAGGATTAAATGAGCTAAGAGGTGTGAAGCCCTTAGATCAGCTCCTGGCACAGCCTCAGGGCTCAGGGAGTGCAGTCACCCGCAGCAGCACCGACTGCCTCTGGGTGGCCCCTGCCAGGTCATACTCCCAAATGTTAACAGTGGTCATCCCTGGGCCTGAGGCCATGGGTGATGAGATTTTTTTTTTTTTTAATTTTCCACAAAGATCCGGTATTTCTTACATATCCCTTTCTTTTAAAATTCTTGCCCATATGACATCCCCGGTGAGCTGTCACACTCCGCAAGACGGGCCCGTGAGACGTCTAAGTCACCCTCCAGGTTCCCCCAAGTCCTGGCCCAGAGAGACCCCAGGAAAGGGTCAGAGCAGAGGACAGCTCAGAAGAGCCCCCACCGGCCCAAGCTCGCTAGTCACATGCCGGGCAGCAGCCAGGGCTGGGGGTTTGGCGTGCAGGTCAGTGTCAGGGACCTGCCTGCGCTAAGCGTGCCCTTTGCTGGCATTTCCCAAAAGGCACAATGAGATGCCTCAGGGCTCTTCTGGGCCCCAGGGGAGCAGGGGAGCAGCCGTGATGCCTGAGACCTCCGGCCTTGAATCCACTGACAGCTGTGACCACTTCAGTTATTTTAAACCCTTGGCACCGGGAGGCTCCTGCCACACCCACGAAGCCCTGCAGCCCGACCTTGGGTCAGCAGGTCCGGGCTGGTTTGTAAAAGACAGAATTTCATTTTTTGAGCACTCACTTTGCGCCAGACATGCACTGGTGTTTTCCGTACGTCGTCTCATTTAACGTCATCCTTACATCTATGCTAAGAGCTCAGTGGTTCACAGGTGAGGGAAGTGAGGCTGCGAATGGCACGGTGAATTGTCCAAACCCTCCCCAAAGGCAGGGCCGGGACTAGAACTTCCTCTTCTACCCATCAAGAGACAACATTCCTCCTCTGTTCTTACCCACTTTGCCCCTCACCTGGCCCTCCCCCATGGCCATGCAAGTTCCTACCCTGACTCTGCCCCTCTTGGGAGCTATGGTACTAAGAGATCATTCTTTAACCTTTCTGCAGCTCCCTTTCTTCATCTGTTAAGTGGCAGGGTTATTGGGAGGGCATAATGATCTCACTCTGTTTCATGAAAGTTGTCCCTGGAACAACGTGCGTGCGACACATAGAAAGAATGCAGTAGGCCCACTTTTATTCCTTCCCTCCTGGCAATCACCTGCCATTATCACTCCCCTGCTCCTGTTGTGACCCGCCCAGGCCCCGGTGGGGGTGCAATGTGCAACATTCCTGCCCCGCTCTGGGCCCCACTTTTCCAGAGGATGAAGTAAGTGTGTTGTACTCTATGATCCTCGGGAAAGTGGGAACCCTGGCATTTACGCAGTATCTGCCACGTAGTAGGGGCTCGAAAGGAATTCGTGGGAGAGCAGTGCCTACCTCAGGGGCCTCTAAGTCAGCTCTGGGCTGTAGCAGTCTTTTTCCTCTCTGACAGGTGGCCACTGGCTAACAGTCTTCTCATTGGATGATGCACTCCATCGCAACCAGGAGCCAATCAGGAGTTACCAACATCACCCTGGGTCTACATGCCTTTTGGGGCAGATGCCCCCTTAGCCTGACTCAGCTTTGCCCCTTCCCCACCCACATTCCTCCCAGATCCTGGCCGCCCACGGGCAGCTGGGCTCTTCACCACCTCCTAACTTGGGCCACTGGAGTAGGCCATGGGATCAGGGGTGTGTCTCAGCTCTTCCAACTTCTAAGCCTCAACTGTTTAGGGCTCTCAGCCCCCCAGCAGACCTTCTCAAATATCCATCCCTTCCAACCTGCTCCTTCCCTCTTATAGCCTCTGCCCATTCAACCCCCCATCCCAGTTCCTATCCGTAGCAGGGACTACTTACTCACACATGGCTGAATTATCTGAACGGGCCCTGGTCTGGCTTCAGAGCGGAATGGTCTGGGATGGGGGCGGGGGCTGGCTCAGGCCCCAACTGGATGTCATCCTGCACCTCAGCCTCTGCAAGGCACAAACTGATGTCCGCAGGGGCACCCTCTGGCACCCTCCTTTGCCCAGTGGCCCAGGGCAGAACGGTGCCCCCTCACCATCCCTCCCCCTGAACATCAATATTTCAGCTCACAAACACTGGTCCGATCAATCCCTTCCTCTCCAGCTCTCTCATGCAGCCCCAGCGGGGGTCTTCAGTGAACCTCTCCAGGGGCATCTCCATTCACAGCAGCCAGAATGGCCCCTTTCACTTCCACCCCTGACCACTCCTCTCTGAGGAAGGCAAGCCCAGGTTCCCTTCACCCACCCACTGATGCCTTGGTTTGGCATTGTGGCCCTGTAGGCTGCTGGGTTCCCACTTCCCATTCTCCCTTTGGTAACACCGACCTGATTGTTGGAGGGTGAAGATAGGTGTCAAGCTGAACCTGGTTTCCTGCCTCTGCTCAGGCAGCTCCCTCTCTTCACTTCCCTAGTTTGCAAATGCCTCCTTTAAAAAGGTTCCCGGACCCCAGGCTATGTTAAAGCATCCACTCCCTCTGGGCTCCCACCACCTCCTGTCCTGGAACTGCGCATTTGCATTATCTACCCCGCAAGGCTGCGGGCGCTTGGAGGAGAAACTGGTCCTACGTCCTGGGAGCCCACTGAGAGTAGTAGGTTGAATGAATGAATGAACAAATCAACCAAGGAAAGGCCTCTGCTAAATCTCATCGCAACCACAGGGGGGCGCTGAAGAGTTGAGGGCGTGGTCATATTTAAGGGACTGACAGCCTACTGCGAGAGGGGCCGGCAGGCAGCCCCGCCCGCGCCCCGCCCACTAGCGGCCGAATAAGGGTGCGTCCGGCAGCGGCCTGCGCTGGCTGCAGCGGGCTCACCTGCCACAGGTGCTTCAGGCGGACCTGGACGAGCAAGCGCTGGCACTGCGGGGAAGATGCTGCGCGAACGGACGGTGCGGCTGCAGTACGGGAGCCGCGTCGAGGCGGTGTACGTGCTGGGCACGCACCTCTGGACCGACGTCTACAGGTGAGCAGGACCACCGCGGCGGACAGACACTCACCCCGGAAGCGGGGCTTGCGGAGATCTCGTCCCCAGATATCCTGAGACCCTCCTGGGACTCGGGGACAAGGACAGCCTTGCTCCAGCCCGAGTTGCCCTTCGTCCCGCTCCTAGAAATCAAAGAACCTCACCCAGAAACCTGACAGCCCCAAGCCTTGTGTCAGCCTCCCCGAAATCCTGAGATGCTCCCAGACACCCTAACACAGCCCCAGCTCCCTCACCGCCTCTTTCCCAGACCCCCTCCTGTGCATCCCAGTCTTCCACCGCCTGGCCCTCTCCAGCACCCAGGGCGACCTCAGCACCCCCAGCACCCCCTCTGCTTCCCCGCCATCCTCTCCCCTTTCACTTCCCCATTCTCCTCTCAGAACTGCCATTCTCCCTTATGCCCCCCTCAGCTTCCCCTCAGAGCCTCCCGGTTCACCCTCCACCTGCCTCTGCCCAGCCCCTCACCCCACACCCTCGCCCCACCCCAGCTCAGCTGAGCTTCATCCAGGATTCGCTGGGGAGCCGCCCCGGGGCGGAATCTGGCCCTGGGGGTGGCCCAGGCTCTGATTTCGCCCTGTGGGGCTGCTGGTGGTTGCCTGTCCCCAGGCACTGGCTGTGAGCGCCTTGTCCCCAGATGCCTTCCCTCGACTTCACCCTGGGGTCAGGGAGGAATCTTGCATCACCTGGCTGAGGGCTGAGGGTGCAGTGCCGAGGTGAGGTCTTCGTCTGAAGAGTGCCCCTTACTGAGGACCGTTTCCCCACCCTTCTGCCCATGAACTTGTGGTGTACAGGATTTCTGAGACAGAGAACCTGGTGGTTGGTGGGGGGCGGATTGAGGTCAGGGCCCCGCCACTACCCTCAACCCCCAGGCAGCCAAGCCCAGCTTGGAGGTCCATCTCCTTACGGCGTGCGGGGTGGGCCTTGTGCGGGTGTGCCTGGCGTAAAAAAGCAGTGGAGAATCCAGGGAAGGCCACGCAGGCTTCTAGTTCAAGAATTTGAAATGTTCCCCATGCCCAGATGGAAGGGGTCTGCACTGAGAGGAGGAAGCATGCAGGGCTGAGGTCGGACCCGGCTGATAGCTTTGGGTCGGTGCCCTTTCTTATCTGTGCTTTGAGTGGAGCTAGAGGGGACAATGTGGCTTATTGCTCCCAAACACTGTCACCTAGAGTGCCCTGCCTAACTCGGTCCCCTGCCAAACTCCGTCCCTGTGTCTTCCCACGCTCCCTCCCCAGCCGGTTCTCTCTGTCCCCTTCCGTGGCCCTGGCAACACCGCCCAGCCAGCCTCCTGCCACCTCCTCCACAGGCACAGGCCACCTCGAGGATGCCAGCAAGCCCTAAGCTCCTTTCCCGAGGGCAAAGGGCCGGCCGGGTCACGGCAGACCAGGAACCCTCTCCACCCATCCACCCCTGGCCTCGGCTGTCCCACATGTAAATCTCAGGGGCGGTTTCTTAGGGTCATAACACAGCAGTGATACCTGGTCCAGTCCTCAGTGGTCTGGGAGAGTGTCCCTTCTTTCCCCACCCCCATCCTAAACTGGGCACTGCTAGGGAGCTGGCCAGGAGCCAAGATGCACAAGTCTCTCTAAGTCTCTGCTGTCGCTATACCCGCCTGTTTATTCACTGGGCGCAGCCTGAATGGCTGGCAGGATACCTCTGGTCGGGGGTGGGGAGTAAAGAAGGGGGCATGCCCAGGACCCCTGCCCTCCCGCTGCCCTGGCAGAGGGAGGCCCAGCCCAACTGGGAGCAGGGCGTTAGGGAGGTGTGGACTCATCTTCCCTCTAGCAGGGGTCAAAAGTATGACAGTCCCCTTTGTCCTTTCTTGAGAAACCAGTCACAGCCACAGTGACCCACACCTCCCACTTACACTGCACTTAAGGGTCTCCGCCACCCCCACGAGAGGAAGCACAGTCTAGACGGTCTCTGTCCGACAGAGATAGCACGCAAGCCACGAACAGAGCCCCACGTCATTTTCGATTTTCTAGTAGCCATGTTTTTAAGGTTAAAGTAAAAGGTGAAATTAATTTTAGTTATATACTTAACCCAATATATCCCAAATATTAGCATTTCGATTCATAATCCTTATAGCCATTTTTATTAGGTAGTTTACTTTCTTTTTCGTATTCGGGCCTTGAGATGCGGCGTGCGTGTTACACTTACATCACGTCTCAGTGCAGGCTAACCGAATTTCAGACACTCCTTAGCCACCTGCAGCTGGCGGCCACTGTACTGAACGGCACCCTGGGCACCATCGCATTGTGTGCCAGATCATTCTTTGTTGTAGGGCTGTCCTGTGCACTGTAGGATGTTTAACAACATCCCTAGCTTTAACCTCGAGATGCCGGTAGCAGTTCCCTACTTGTGACAACCAGAAATGTCTCCGGATAATGACAACAGTCCCCTGGCAGGAGGACAAAATTCACCTCCAGCTGAGAACCACTGGTCTAGTCAAAGGAAGCCCCTTCCGGAACTAAGGAGACAATAGCCCTCTTCGGGCCATTGTTACTCCTAACATCTGTAGCGGTAGGAGCTCCTGCCAGTCTCAATAACGGCAGGAGATTTTAGTGAGTTCTTACGAAGCCAATGCGTTCTCTCCTACCTTCCCACCATGGACCTGGAGATCCTGCTGGGATCGACCCATTTTATGGATGAGGACAGCAAAACCCAAAGAGCTGAAGCCCCTTGCCCGACCTCACACAGGACTCAGGTCCAGTTCTCTCTGACTCAGAACTCATCCTCTTAACCTCCACTCTGTTCTGTGTGACCCTAAAACCAGCAAGTTGACCTGGGTGACCCTCAGCCTGTGTCTCTTCCACCCTCCACCTGGGCCACAGTCCCACCGCACCCAGAGACTTCACCCACCTCCATTTGACCCTCCACTTCCCACTGAACCCTTCCTGACCCAGACGCAGGTCCTGACTCAGGACCCCATGTGATGTCCCGTGGGGTCCCCGAAGAGACAACAAGGGACAAGGCCTGGTGGACTCTGGTCCCAGTTAGTGAGTGACTGATATCTTGACCCTTCACTCCTTCTGAAGTCACAGAGGTGAGTGAACAGGCCTCACTCAGCACCCACTCCCTCTCCCAAGGGCCCTGGGCCCCCGTCTCCTGAGATGCATGCATGGCTTCCCTCCCTTCCAGACACAGCAGGGACCTGGACTTCCTCACCCCAAGCAGAACCTATGGTCCACCCACCCGCTCCCAGCAAAACTGGCCCTTTGGGGTTGGGTGCCCCTTCCTAGCCCCATTCTGCGTGTGAGTCTCCTGCAGGCTTTGAGGAGATGCACAGAAAGAGGGAAGTGTGGCTTCGTTCTGGAGATTGACGTTGAGATAGTTGCTCAGGATGCATGCAGTTCCCCCCTCCTCTCATGTGTATTTATCTCAGCCTGCACACGTGTGCCTGTCCACACAGTCCCTGCCGTGGTCTCTTTTCCCGGCAGTCGCTTCTTCACTGGGACTGGCCTGGGTCCCCATCTGATTCTGGCCTGAGGTTGGGGAGGGGGCACGAAGTGAGTGGTGTCCCAAGTTGGTTCACCTCACCTCTGGTGAGGGATGTTGTTCCTGCACTGGAACCGGGGACACCCGTACAGTCAGGAGAGACTGGAGAGAGGACAGCCTTGGAGTAAAGTGACAGGGGATCACCCGCTGCCCAACTCTCCCACTGACCCACAAACTGGCGGGCCGTGGAGTTGGCTGCTCCGTCCGTCCAGGCGGGTGAGAGTACCCGACAGGGCTGATATCGTATCGCCCTTGTCCCTGGGGCAGAGTGGCCAGGGTCTGTTATCCCCAGGTCTGCAGGGGCTTCAGGGCAGAGATGATGTTAACAATTGGCTCTTGCCTCTGCAGAGCAGTGGTCTGGCTACATTTGACCCCCTGATGAGCCCATGAGGAAGGAGGCGGGGGAGACCCCTGCTCCCTTCCCCAGGAAACTCCAAGGCAGAGACTGACCGGTCATTTTTCTCAGCAGGGCCTTGCCCCTCGCTCTCTGGCAGAGATAGCAGAGGGGACCGGGGCAGAAGTTCCTAGACACCAGCCCAGTAAAATCCTGGGGAAGCCAGGAGGAGTGCAGATGTGTATCATGGCCCCCTCTCACTCCGACTTGCACCCAGACTTTCCCCGTCTATCTCTTGGTTGGCGGGAGTGTTTTAAAAAGCACCCTTAGGACAAAGGCTAGGGAGGGCCCACGATCCAGTCTGAGGCAGTGGGGACTTGCGGTGCTGTGATCTCGCCTTCCCGTCGAGAGCCAGGCCCCGCCTCACTGATGTTTCTCCCGCCAAGTCCCCTGTACAGATCCCACTCCGGCCACATTGGCTTTGGGGTGCTGTGAGCCCTGGAGCGCGCCATGCTCGTTCCCGCCTCAGTCCTTTGCAGGTGCTGTCCCCTCTGCCTGGAGCACTGTCCCCCAGACCTCTATGAGCGTGAGGTCCATCCATGAAGCCTCGTCTCAGGTGTCACCTCCCCCGACATTTCGTGGTGTCTTCTCCTGAGCCCTAGGCACTCTCCACCTCGTTACTGGTTGGGTTTTTTTTCCTGGCTAACATTTATTTAACACCTCCTTTGCTCCAGGCAGCCTTCTCCGCACCTTGCATATTCATCTCATGTGTATCTAATGATTTACCTGTGTTTAAACTTCACAATTTAATGAGATAGGTACTATTTCTGGCCCCCTTTTGCAGCTGGGGAAACTGAGGTAAGGAATGTTTGTCCAAGATGACATAGCTGGCAAATGGTGGCAGTGCAGAGCCCAGGCCCCTGACTGCACTGCCAGCCTGGCCGCCTTTGGGGACTTGTGCTTTGGGGTGTCCTCCTCCGTGTCACTGCCTTCCTGTTCCCCTGCCCCTCAGGCCTCAAGTCAACAAAGGTCTTCTTGGTTGAGTGAATGAATGAAAGGATGTGTGGCTTGCGATGCGTGTGGACTAGCCTATCATTGGGCTGAGCTCTCTACCCCAAGCCTCAGGGGACAGGGTTCCTTGGATGGGCCGGCCAGTGCAAGGTCAAGGGCATGTGGCCAAACTTGTCCAGAGCAGTACTTGCTCCTGAGAGATGGATGGTAAAAGGAAACAGGCCAGGTCACGTGACCCCATTAATTAAAATAGCACCCAGAGCCCTTACCCCTAAAAAGGAGGCCCTGCCAGGAGCTGCTCCAGGGCTCCGGTTTCAAGCCAATTCTCAGAGAGTGGTGAGGTTCTAAGGAGGCCCAGTCACCCTGTGGTTGGAGCCCACAGGCTGCCGCACGGCTGGGTTCCCCAGGTGCCTTTCTTTCCTATCCACAGGGCCCTGAGTCATCATGGGAGCACAGTGGCGGGGGCTCACCCAAGTGCCCAACCCCAGCTGGACAGGCATACCCGTTAAACTTTGGGGGAGGCCAGTTTTCAGAGGCAGCTCCCTCCTGCCCAGCCATGCCAGACCCTGGCAAGACCCTGGAATTTTGACTGGTCCAATCCTCAGCCGTTGACCCAAGAGCCTCTGGGCCTCTGACCCCTACCTGAGACATAAGTAGAGAGCTCTAGAGGTTCCTAAGAGCTTCTCATTTGATCCTCTCCAGAGCCAGGCTTTCCATTCAGCCACCAGGTATCCCTTCCTGGAAGACCTTTAGAGAGGACTGTAACTTGTAGACCCTCTCGAAGCTCACCTTGCACTCTGCCATTACTGTCCCTGAGACATGGAGTGGGTATTTGCCCTCAACACGCTCATCTGTGAAATGGGACAGTGTTAACACAGGCCTCATGGGGTTATCAAAAGGATGGGCCAAGATTATGTGGACCAAGGGCTTGGTTCAGGGCCTGGCACCTACAAAATACTCATAAGCAGTTATCACGAGTTAGTATTGGGTGTGTTATGTGTTATTAAAACAAATAACAATGAGATATGGTCTCACAGAGTTCAGAACGCGTGTGGGAGAAAAATGTCAAACAACATTTTTTTTGGTATTGTTTGAGGCACCAGCAAAGGGAGAGAAAGATGAGTCCTGACTGATGGAATCAGGGAAGACTTCCTGGAAGAGGTGGCAACCAAGATGAAGAGTGGACAGGGGTTCACAGTATGACCAAGACATGCTATGCAGGAGCGAATGTACCCAGCGGGAAAACTGGGACACGCGAGGGCTTTAAGGGCATAGTTTCAGTGTCCCGAAAGATAAACCTGGAGAGTCAGTAAGCTCAGACCGAGGCTTCGAACGCCAGGCTCAGGCGACGGGCTTTGTTCTGTAGGCAGTGGGGAGCCATCGAAGGTGTCTGGGGAGAGTGCCTATAGATTACATTGTCCCTCCCTTAGGAGAGGACCCCAGGCGGCAGCTAGAGGCACCAGCGCCTAGCGAGAGAGGCTGCTGGGGTTACCAAGCAGAGGAAGAGTATGGCTGAAGGCAGACATCATGGCTGCCTGTACCGTCCCATAGCTGCCCGCCTCACAAATCCAGCCACCGCCATGCCCATAGTGAGGCCTTGCCTCCCTCCCCTGTTCCTCACCGTTAGGGTGCTCACCTCAGGCTGCCTTCCAGGCGGGCACCCACAACCCCACCCCCCAGACTCCAACAAAGACCTGAGGACGGGGCTTCATGCTCAGACTGCCAGGGCTGGGATCACTGTGCAGCAGTCCGCCCGGTGCTAATGAGGCTCAGAGCAGGTGGACAAGCTGAGCGGGCCAGGTGCCAGCGAGGAGCAGGCCTGTCATGCCCTCAGGTCTGGCGGAGTGAGCTGCCCCAGCTCTGCAGGGCCACGCAGGTGACCCTTCCCACGGACGGAGGGAAAGCCACCGAGACTGGATAGCTCCCTAGCATCGGTGAGGCCAGGCAGGTGTTAAGTCACAAGCCCAGGATTCCCTTGGACTGGGCTCAGTGAACATCCCTCTTCTACATCTGAGGTTGCTCTCCAGTCTTGCTCAAAGGTCTTTTGACACCAACCAACTGGCCATTTCTCTCCATACCCACGGCCACTGCCAGGTCCCAGGTCACCGTCATTGTTCACCGGGACAGCTGCAGTCACCCGCTTGCTGGTTCCCCCACTCCCAGTGTTGCTTACCTGAAATCCCTTCCCCACCCCGCTCCCCGGGTCACCTGTCCACAGCACAGAACTGACCATGCCGCCCCTGCTTTGAAACTGTCATGCTCTCAGGAAAAAGGCCAGCTCCTCGCCTTGACCTGGCCCTCTCCTCCCCACATCCCCTCCCCCTCGCTCCCAAACTCCAGACACACAGGCCTCCTTCCAGTTTCTCAACACGCTGGGCAGACGTCCACCTCAGATCGTCACTGCAGCTGTCCTTGCTGCTTGGAGATCTCTGCTCTGCTTCCTCTCTGACTGCGGGTCTCCAGCTGTGGCCCCCAGACCCGCGCCATCGGCATCTCCAGGTGGCGCTAATACACACTCGAGCTTAAGAAACACCAATCATAGTAATTCTTGCCTGTTCTTCCGAGTGGAAAGTTCAGATTGTAGGGCAAATGCCACTTCCTCCAGGAACCCTCCCTCGACTCCCAGACCAGGGCCTCGTGGCACGCCGTGCCTCTCCTTTATAGCAACTCACAGCTGTAAGCACGCAGTTGATTGCGTCTTTCATCGAAAGCCTTTCTCTTCCACCAGAATATATGCTCCGTGCGCCTAGGAAATGTGTTTTTCACCAATCTACTGCCAGCACCTAGAACTGTGCCTGGCACACAGTGAGTGCTCCACAAACACCCATGGAGAAAGTGACAAAGAGCAGATGCAAGGCCTCCTCTTCCAGCCTGTCCTGCAGCAAACAGTGATATTTACCATGTGCCTCTACTGGCCAGGTGCTAAAACAAAAAGAAAAGACAGCCCCTACCTGCAGGGAGCTAACTGCCGCAAGGGAAAATAAACAGGGGACAAATCAACTGAGTTGTATCTTCAAGTAGGGAGGGACAGTTACCAGGCAGGGAAGTCAGGGAAAAGTGTTGCAGGTAGAAGGAATAGCATATGCAAAATGCAGGGAGTTGAGAGGCTGGAAGGAGTTGCAGCAAATGAGGCTGAAGAGTCAAATTGAGGCACAGTGGTTAAATAAATGCCACTGAGTGAATACTAGGCCAAAGAGTTTGGATTTTATTGTATGTGCAGGCACCGAGGAGCCACTAAATAATTTCAATCAAGCAAGAGATCTGATTATCTTTCTTTTTTTGTTTTTTTTGTTTTTTAATCACTCCAGTAATAGAGTTTGGGAGGCCAAGAAGAGTGGCTTCATTAGTTCATTTATTCCCAAAGTCTATATCGAGCTTGGCCATGCGCTGGGTGCTGGGATACAATGGTGGGCAGAGTAGGCGTGGTCCCAGGGACTGGCAGCCTGCCCTTCTGCCCACACTGTCTATCTTATCTTTGCCTCTTTACCGTAAGCAGGAGATCACAGTTACCTACAGCACCCCCCTCTCTTACCCTCGATACTGTCCTGGGCCCCTCCCTGCAGCCTCCAGGGACAACAGAGATACCCACAGCCCCTGGCTTCTGAGAGATTCTTCCTGGGGAGGGAAGGATCCGCCGAGACAATGCTCGCCTTTGTTGCTTCTGCCAGGGCCACTCCAAGAATAGCTGTTTGCTCAGCTCCGAGCAGGGCTGGTGCTGGGTCGTGGGAGGGTGTGGGGCCCTGGAGCTTTTGTGGGGCCCAGGCTTTAACCCCCTGAGTCTCCAGGGCTTCCTCCAGTGTCTCAATGGCCGGGAGGAAGGCAGGTGGTAGGAAGCCTCCCTTCCAACACTATTGTCAGAGCCTGGGTCGTAAAGGATCACCGTGCACCGTGAGTTTGTAAAGCATTTTTCTCTAAATAAAATTGTATGCAGAAACCCAATATATAAAGCCAGATGAAATAACAGTGACTCTAGCTGAAGTGTAGATACAGCTTTTCAGCACCTCCTCCCCACCCCTTAGCCCAGGACCTGCCCCCTCTACACTCTCCGGACTCCAGCCACCTCTGACCCAGTCCCATCCTCTCATCTGGCACTTGATGAAACAGAGAGTGCCAAAGTGCCTTACTGAGGCCGCCCAGCAAGTTGACGGTCAAAGCCGGGACTTAGGCTAAAGGAACGTTTCCCAGAACTGAGCCCACGATTGTCCAAGCTCTCGTCATTTTCACCCAAACCATATTTTACCTATAGTACTACTAACATTTTTCTTTAAACCAATTCACCTTTTTCTTCTAACTTTGTTTTAAATGGAGA
The DNA here is from genome assembly GCA_004026545.1 of Mormoops blainvillei. NCBI lineage: Eukaryota > Metazoa > Chordata > Mammalia > Chiroptera > Mormoopidae > Mormoops > Mormoops blainvillei. Next base: position 49,632 of record PVJD01007172.1, on the reverse strand, counting down.
TCTTATGTCATTACCATAAACGGCAAGCCTTTATCAGTTGCCATAAAAAGATAACACATTTAATAAATCCATATGTCTTTTAAATTGTTCAGCTGCACGTCCCCTAAAGGCATCTTACGCGTGTCCCTACACCTCCCTTTGGGAGCTGCTGCCTGGTGCTTCTAAAAGGTTCACCTCTGTCCTGCTCAGCTCCACACTCAGAGCCCCCTTAGTAGGTCAATCACAAGTTAGGCTCGAACCCACATCTTCTGCACATGTACCCCCAGTCCAGGGTTTTTGCTTAGACTCCTAGTGACAGAGGTGGACACAGGGCAGCAGTCCACCACCAACTGGTGTACAGCCTCAGGTCAGCCCCATGTTCCCACGACAGCCTGAGGCATTTAGAAGGTGACAGACGGGCGAGAATTTGAGTGGCGTTGGAGTTTCTTTATGGGGCTTCTTTCCCAGCAATGAGCGTGCGCTGCCGGGTCCCCGCCCACCCACTCTCTCCTGCCAATAGCCTGTGGCCTGGGTCAGAGAGACCCTGCGTGGTGGCCCTATAGATTCACACTCGCAGCCTTGGCCACCCCAGACTCTGACCACCAGGCAGCACTGCTACCTGTCTAGACCAGGACTTCTCAAACTCTAGCCTCTGGGCCAGCAGCCCCAACAATTCCTGGAAACGTGGCAGGAATGCCAATCCTCAGGCCCCAGGCCTACACCATCTGAAATCTGCAGAGGGACCCAGCAGTCAGTGTCTTGACAAACCTTCCAGGTAATGCTGCTGCTGCTGCTGAACTTGGAGAGCCATTGAACTTGGAACCCTCTCGTTCAACCCTAGCTCCTGCCCACATCTTCAGCTGCCCTGGCCGCACCTCAGTCCTGCCAGCCAGACTCTCCGGGGATGGAATCCACAAATCTATAGCCTTAAAATAAACCCTGAAGGTTTAAACAGCACCCCAGTGATTTGGATACCTGGCCGAAGGAACTATTCTGGAGCCCAGGAGCACCAGGCCGTCAAAATAGCCAGTACGCTCTTGAGGCAGACCCTTGTGCCTGTCCTGGTTCCAAATCCCGTGGGATCCCACCTCAATCCCTCTGAGCCCTCTTTGGCCTTTGGGAACCTTCAGACCGTAAGCTGGATTTAGCAAAACCATCGGCCTTGGGCCCCTTTCTCCCCTAGTCTCTTTGTCCTTCCTGTTTCTTGCCTCCCCTTAAGCTAGTGTCTTAGGCAGCTCGAGCCGCTATAATAAAACATCATGGCTGGGTGGCTTAAATGCAGACGATTATGTCTCCCAGCTCTGGAGGCCGGAAGTCTGAGATCAGCGTGCCAGCACGGTCAGGTTCTGGTGAGGACTCTCTTCCTGGCTTGCAGCCAGCCGCCTTCTCATGCGGCCTTCCTCAGTGCACGTGGAGAGAGATCTCTCTCTGTCTCTTCCTCGTCTTATAAGGCACAAATCCTATCAGATAGGACTTCATTCTCATGACTTCACTTAACCTTAAGTATCTTCTAAATGCCCTATTTTCAAATATAATCACATTGGGCCTTAGGGCTTCAATGTGTGAGTTTGCGGGGGGACTCAAACATTCAGCCCGTGGCAACAGGATCAAACCTGTTATTTTCCCGCCCTGAAATCTTGGGGGGCTTTTCAAGAATTCCAGAAGTGTTTTCCTTTCTATAGAAAACCACTCTGGAACCCCAAGGAATGACTCTCAGAGGAGGGGATTCCAAGCTGTGACAGCTGTGGCGGGAAGGAGGGATCTCTGTGACAGAGCCTACCCACCCCTGCCCCTGTAGGACCCAAGCTCCAGGCCCCACCCCCTTGCAGACCCAGCACTTGGATAACCGCCTCCTGACCTTCAGCCAAGTGCTCCTGGCCTTCAGCTCAGATACCAGGTGGAGGGTGGGAGGCAGGCTCTAGGCTTAGTGCCGCCTTTGAAGCGAATTCATTCTTCTGGCTGGGCCTCCATCATCCGCTCCTGTGGTACCATGTAGCCCTGAAAGCTGGTTGCCCATCAGCAACCCCAGGAAGCTTGTTAAGAATTCAGATTCCCAGGCTCCGGCCTCAAACAGCCTGACTCGGTAGGAACATGATCCGCCCAGGAGCCTGTATTTTTAGCAAGTGCCCTCTTCACTACCAGGTGATTGCAGTATAGCTGGGTCCTTTGGAGACCCCCAGGCCAGACAACCTAGGAGGGGCCTTGCAGCTTTCAGGAGTCTCCCCTTGAATCTCATTATCTCACCTGCCCCGGGGATCCCCATAACCTGCTTTCCTCTCTCCCTATAGTGCAGCCCCAGCTGGGGCCCAAACCTTCAGCCTGAAGCATTCGGAGCACGTGCGGGTGGAGGTGGTGCGTGATGGGCAGGCCGAGGAGGTGGCCACCAACGGCAAACAGCGCTGGCCTCTGTCACCCAGCACCACGCTTCGGCTCACCATGAGCCAGGCAAGCACCGAGGCCAACAGCGACAAGGTACCATGACTGGGGAGTCCGCCCCGCGGGCCACGGAAGCCAGCAGCCATGCTGGGGTCGAGGCAGGCTAGACCAGAGCTGTCCCATGGAAACAGGATGCAAGCCACATGTATCATTTTCTGTTTTCTAGTAGCCACATTAAAAGAGAAAAAAAGAAACAGGTGGACTTAATTTTAATAATATCTTTTACTTAATTACTTATATCAAAATACTATCATTTAGACAGGACAGCCACCTAAATACTACTCATGAGATAGCTTACCCTCCTGTGTTATACCAAGTCTAAACCCAGTGTGTGTTTCACACTTATACCACATCTCAGCTTGGACTGGCCACATTCCAAGGGTCAATAGCCAGCCGCCGCCTGTTGCTGTATATAGTAGTTGCTGTATAAGACAGCTCAGCGTTAGACCATGGAATGATGCTTCATGGAAGGTTAAAATCGTGGGCTGCTGAATGATGGAATATTGGAATCATTGGAAGTTACAGCCACAGGTGTTCTTGTTTTTGTCATGTATAAAATGGGGTCCCGGGTGCCCATGTAGCAAAGTGATTTGCGCAAGTGGTAAAGGCAAGACCAGACTCTATTCACCGGTTTCTCTAATTATGAACTTCATGTGCCCCATGGCAGTGATGGGGGCTGGGCTTTATCCAAAGGAAATAACCTCAGCCCTGCTCCCTGGTTGCTCAGTGGGAGCTAGACATGTAGTACGGCAGGTGTGGGGGCCCTGCGGGCAGCAGAATCCACCAGGGGCACAAGCAAGCAGTCAGCACCCTGGATGCACCCTGCAAGGATGAGAGAGTCCCCTGTGTAGGTTGATCATCTGAGGGGAGCAGCCCACCAACCCAGGAGTGCTTCCTGGAGGAGAGGGCTCGGATATAAGGAGAAAGCTGGCCTGAGAGGCTGTGAGGTGAAAGGCAAGGAAGGTCATCACCACAGATTTTCCTGCCTGTGATAAGTGATCTCTGCTCTTCTTTCCCTCCCACTGCACGCCCTCCCTACCAAGGTCACCGTCAACTACTACGAGCAGCAGGGGACCGCCCCCATCGACCAGGCTGGGCTCTTCCTTACAGCCATTGGTGAGTTGACAAGGCTGTGGCCTGGGCACCTCCATCCCCCAGGGCCTGGCGTCGCCACCCTTCTCAGTAGCACTTGGGCTGTTTTCAATGCTGCAGGCCTGGCACTCGGAGCTTCCTCTGAATAATGCAGGACCAAGGAGTGATGCAACGCGTGCCCGGGCCCTTCTCTACTAGGGGGAGGGATGTCCTACAGGCTGAGGTGTGCCCTGGTCCTTGAGCAATTCACCCCAATGTCAGGGTCCCCACTGCAGGCTCTGCGGGTCACAGAGAAGAAGGAGCCAAGCCTGCTCCCCTGCACCGGTCCCCCGCGGCCTGGAGACGAGCTCGTCTCATAGCGAGGGGAACGCCTGGGCTTTCCCCAACAATCCAAGCTATGCCCTTGCCCTCGCTGGACCCAGAGATGCAGCCTGGGTCCTTAGCTCACCTCGTGCAAGCCCTTCATTTAACTCATAAGGGCAGTGAGGCCCAGAGAGGTTAGGGAACTCGTTCATAGTCACAAAGCAATGCGGCGGCAGGTTAAGTTCCCTCACCCCAGGCTCTTTCCCATTGCACAGCAACTCCCTGCCATGGTGGAGCCCAGCCTGGCTCAGCTAGGCCCAGAAATGTCGTTCCCTGAACCTTCAGTCATCCATCTTCTATAGTTAAGGTGTTAATTGTATATATATTTTTAACTTTTTAATCATACCATGTGGTTATATTTCAGAGGATGATTTGTCCATCCAGGCTTAGTTTAACAGCGACAGTTGCTACATGGTTGGGGGAGGGAACTACCAATTATCGAGTGTTGACTACGCGCTGAGTGCTTTAAAAATGATACCGATGCCTTCCCTTTATTGAACACCTACTCTGTGGGCAGGGTCGTGCTGGGCGCTCTGAGGATCTCTTCCTGTCAGGTCTCAATCTGTTCTTACCACTCTTCCAAGGCATAGACGCCACTACTGTCCCCATTTTATAGATGAGAAAACCAAGGCTCATACAAAGTAAAACAGCCTTGGCTGGTGTGGTTCAGTTAGTTGGGCGTCATCCCCATATACTAAAAGGTTGCAGGTTCGATTCCCAGTCAGGGCACATGCATAGGTTGCAGGATTGATCCCAGGTCAGGGTGCATGCGGGAGGCAGCCGATCAATGTTTTTCTCTCTCTCTCTCCCTCCCTCCCTCCCTTCCACTCTAAAATCAATAAGCATGTCCTTGGGTGAGGATAAAAAAAAAGAAGTGAAACAAACAAAAACTTGCTGGAGGCCACACACCTGGAAAGTGTTTTGCGAGACACCAAGCCACTCCAGTCATCCCATATTCTCCGGGGATCTCGGAAGTTCTCTTTGGCCCCCCCCCAAAAAAAAAAACCATCTAGTTCCCTAGCCAGCCCTCCTTCCCCAGCCCTGTGCTTATAGCTGCCAAAACAGACTCATCGGCTATGCTCTTCTGCTTCTCAGCTTATTCCTAAAGGGCCTGGTTACCGGTCACCCTGCCCCTCCTTCTACAGGAGGGGCTGCCCAACCTGGGGTGGGGTCCCCAGGACAGCCTTAGGGGGCCTTCCGAGAAGGAAACCAAAGCCCATGGAGCAGTAGCTAAGGCCTGGCACCGGGTGGACCTCACGTGCACACATAGCCCCCAGGTCATCTCGGGTGACCGTCCCTAAGGAAACCTAATCCCACAGAGACAGGACACCTGAGGACTTAAGCAGGAAAGGCAGCGGCCAGAGGTCTGTGAAGCGAGGGCGACCCCCGAGGGCTGACTGTACCACCAACGGGAATTCCACGGAAGCAAGACGGACTTAGGGTAGATGGCAAATGCCACACCGGAAGGTGACAAGGCCGGACTCCCCCTCTCCCCGAGCAGACGGTGAAGCTTGTGCAGAGTCCCAGAGGGCACCAAATGCGCCGTGGTGAACGACCAGGCTCGTCCCTCTGAGGTTCTGCAGTTATGCTTTCACTGGACAATTATTTAGTTAGCTGCCACACGTTCCAGATGTTTAGGTTCCATGGGCCGGTGAGATGTCCACCCCCACCCCCACCAAAAAAAATAATAATAAGACTAACATCGTTGACGCTTGGCCCCCGAAACAGACATGACTAATTTGTCATCAATTAGCACCATCTTTCAGCATTCACACCTAAAAAGTAGGCAGGGCATAACCTCGGAATAAAAAACGGTCATTTACACTGTGGAAATAAAGCTTTATGAAAAGCTCCCCTCACTGAACTTACGTTCCCTGTCCCACCAGGGACCCTGGTGAAAATTTGATTTCCCTTAGGACCCCCTGGTCTCTCTGACTTTCCCGGGCCTCATCTTTTCTCAAGCATCTATCCCGGGAGTGCTTGAGGCCTACATCCTGAATAATCATTCGCGGGCAGCAACTCGGAGGCAGGAACACCCAGATGTCCCAGGATGGTGGGGCTGTCCCCCAAGGACATCTCTATGAGTCCGTCTCACCCTAGTTCTGTCCTGAGCCCACACTGAGCAGAAAGAACTCTGGCTTCAGAGCAGACAGAACGAGGTCTAAGTACTGGCTCTACCCGCTGCAGCCACACTGTGACCGTCACCCCCAGGCCTCAGTTTTCTCATCTACAAAATGGGCCCGCAGTGCACTCTTTCTTGCACAGTGCTTACGAGGGTTCGATGGAATGTGGCGTGCAGAGAGCCTGTCACAGAGTAGGCTGCTCGGGCGGTGCTCTCTTTCTCCCGTCCTCGCTGTGGCTACCTCTTCTCTCTGCCTGGGCGAAGTTGAAAAACTCTTCTGTCCCCAGACTTCTTCTTGGTATTTGGGGAACATAGCGCCCTTGGCCAAATGAGGTTCTAGATCATGGCCTCAGTCCTGCCAAGGACATGCTGTATGACCTTGACAAGTAGCCCACCCCCTCTAGTCCTCATGTTTTCCCAACTAGAAAATGAAGGGGTTTGAGCTCATTGGTCCCTGAGGGCCTTCAAGACTCCAGTGTGGGCTGACTGGCAAAGCCCTCCTGTTATGGGAGAAGTAGGGATGGGGGAGGAGGGAGGTCACGTCTTAGCCTCTGTGCTCCAGTCCTGGCAACGGGAGCAGTACACCTACACAAGCCTTGGGAATTTTTAGCATCGACCTGGGCACCTCCTTCCTTGTACCTCCCTCCCCAGCACTTAGCGTGTCAGTGTGGGGGGGACAGAGACCTTCCCCACCGCACCCCAGGCTGCCTGGTAAGGCCAGAAGGCCGGGCACTGTCCCTGTCCATGGGGGCTGGCGGCCCACCAAAATGCCTGTGGCTCTGGGTCAAAAGCTATGGGAGGCCTCGGTGTCTAGATTCTCACTTAGGGCAGACTGCCTCGAACCCAATTTGACATTTCCCATTAATCTGCCCCACACCCCAGGCGCCACCTGACACCTTGGGGCTATTCCCAGGAGCTGAGGTAGGACTCAGAGCCTCTGGGAAATGTCGCCTAGAGCCCAGAGGCCCTGAAACAGGTGTCCCCTCCCTTCTCCCCAGGAAGGCATAGCCATCCCAGCAGGGCAGAGCTCTGGGCAGATCACACCAGCCCCCTTCTCTGACCCAAGGAGGATCGGCCCCTTAGAATCTAGTTAAATGGGACATTGGGAGAAACTTTGAAGAGGAACAGTCCTTGGGTATGGCTTATAGCTTGGGGAAGGGAGGACCCCGGGTGGGGCCGGGGGGATCCTGAGGGAGGGAAGGCCATTTCAGCTGACTTTGGAGGCGGCTCATGAGTCATTAGATAGAAAATGTGCAGCAGTGGAGGAGGCTGGAAGAGGGGTAACATAGGAGCCCAGTTACATAATGCCCGAGTCACGTAACAGGAAGTCGGTGAAACCTACCCACGTTCATAAATCAAGAAAGAGCAATAAGTATATTATTTGGTGTTATGGAGGTTGCTTGCAGGCAGGTAAGGCAATAGGCCCGACGGGGACCTTAGCACCGAACACTTTCTTTAGAAGAATTGATTGATGTCTTGTGCAGGATGCGTACCATTCATAAAATGTTTAAATTTCAGAAATCATAATGAAGGAAAGCACAATAAAGTGCGTATGGTTGATCTCCCGTGACCCACAGCTCTCAGGGACACCACAGGAGCCACAGAGTGGTGCCACCTTGCAGTCCAGAGACAAAGGCCACAGGGCTGCCGGCAGGGTCGGGGAGGGAGTATGCCCAACCCCCCTGGGGATGACGTTCAGGGAAGCAAGTTGGTGGGCTTGGCTTTTGGAAGCAGCCCAGGGCAGAGGTCAGCCTGTGTCAGTGGAAGGAACAGCCTAGGACAGGGGTCTGGAGTCAGGCCCCCGTGGGATGCCTGGCTCTGTACTTTCTGGGGACTTCCTGGTCATTTCCCTGCGGGTTGCCTCAGTTTCCTCATCTGCATGGAGCGGGTGGCCAGGTGGCGGATAACTCCTTCCTCCTGGTGTGATCGAAGGGAGAACATGTGCAGGAAATGCTTGCCGCTGGCAGAGCAAACTGTACACACAGGAGACGATATTATCTTAAGAAGCAAAGACAGTGGTTCCTTAAGGAGGCTACGTCTGCAGCTGTCCCCAGGGAGGAGTGTCCGTCGGGAACGCCCAGCTGGAAAGCTCGTGAAGGTCCGGGAGCCAAAATCAATACAGTTCCTCTACCCGAGCCTCCGGCCTCTGCAACAGCAGCTGGTGGCCCTGCCTTTCCCACTTTCTCCCTAACAGCCTTAGCCCGCCCTTCCCAGATGATCAGCCCCATTTTCTGACAGGGGACGTCCCTGAATCTGGGCTCGCTCACCTAAACAATGGGACCAGTACAATTTATCTCACAGGACTAGAGAGTCTTTGCACCCCGATGCCCCACCACTGGGTCTCTGTACCCAGTATGGTGCCTGGGACACAGCAGATGCTCACCAGTGACTGGCTGAGTGGGTGGGACCCACAGGAGGAGGGTATATAATTGCGCCTTACAGTATCTAACAGACAGTAGGGCTGCAGACATGGGGACTCTGGGGTGCTGCCCCTCCCAAGGACCAGGTGTCCTTAAAGCTCCCCTTCTCCTGCCTCCTTCCCCCCGCAGAAAAGCCACATTCAAGGGTGGGAGGGAATCAGACTGTGGACAAAGGGAGGACTTGAATATAATACCCAGACTCAGGGTGAGCGACCCGAGGAGAGGCGACATCAGTGCCCTTCCTGAGCTAGGATCCTCCTCCCCACCCAATGCAGGGAGAGGGCATGCCTGCCAAAGGGACTTACCAGGAATCCATTCATTCCCACCCAACTCCCGTCTCAGTCCAAGTCATGCCCAGCGTGCGGTTGAGACCGCTGGGCAGTTTCCGGGCCTGGACCCGGCTCCTCTCGGCCTGTGTGGTGCTCCCGTCACCTCCCCAGCAGCTCCCCTGCCCCACCCTGTTAGTCTCTGATGCAAGGGGTCTTGTCGCCTCCCAGGGACATTTAGCAATGTCCGAAGACATCTTGGTTGTCACAGCTGGGGGATATTACTGGCATCCAGGGGCTAGAGACCAGGGACACTGCTAAACATCCTGCAGTGCACAGGGCAACTCCCTCCACACAGAAATATCCGACTCAAGCTGTCTGTAGTGCCTGCTGTTGCAATCAGTGCAACTCCTCAAATTGGAAAGGGCCTTGTTTTGCAGGTAAAGAAACTGGGGCTCAGAGATGCTGTCTAACCTGCCCAAAGTCACACAGCTTATAAGTAGAGAACGAGGGTTCGAAGCCAGCCCTGTCTGATGCTGAATCTTGGGTTCATTTCACCACAGTTTCCACGAAGCCTGTTCCCACGGCAGGCCTAGTTCAGCTAGGATACCAAAGGTCCCTTCTGTAAGAGAAAGGATAAACAAGGATCCGACCCTGGATCCTCTCTGACAGCCTGGCCCCCCAGCACCCTCAGATCAAGAGGGGTTGGAGACCCAGTTTCCCACCCAAAGTAAAGCCTCAGTCCTTGGAGGTGGGATGTAGGCCACTGGGAATTCTCGAAGAGATACACACACTCAAACACACGTGTGCACACCACATGCCCTGGACAAGGCTGGGAAAGGCAGTTCGGGAATCCTATGACAGTTTTCAAAATAAAAACTTTGAATGAGACTGACCGCAGTGAGTGTCCCAGTTCCGCTAGCACCACCCGTGTGACCCTGGGCAGTGATTTGGCCTCTCTGACCCGAGACTCCAAGATCTGTACAGTGAGGCTCATCTCACTCACCACCCAGAATGGCCTGGGAAGTGGTGGGAGATCTGAACTTGACTGATAGCACCTTTCGAAGCCATGGAGGCAAAGTCAGCAGCGCCTGCCTGTGTTCTCCACCAGGCAGTGGGGTGTTGAGGCGGGGGGCTGGATACGATGACCTCAGCTAGGCTCTCTCCTTCCAGGGACCCAGCAAACGGTAAGCCACACGCTAATCCCATAGGTCTCCCTTCTGTCCCTGCCTCACCCTCTCTGGCATGCTCAGCAACTCACCCATGTGTCTGTCCCCAGAGATCTCCCTGGATGTGGATGCAGACCGGGACGGTGTCGTTGAGAAGAACAACCCAAAAAAGGTACCTAGCTACCAGGGCAGAGAAACGGGGTAGGGGCGCCCAGGGCAGAGCCCCGGGCTGGATCCCGGAAGCAGCCGCGGTCTTCCCAGCCAACAAAGGCGACTCTCGGTCTCAGAGCGGGAGACAGAGCCCTGAGACAGGCTCCCAGGCCCACAGCACAGCGTGACAGGCCCTCCCAGGAGCCAGGCTCCCTATGGGAACCACTGCAGAGCAGGTTCCCAAGTCTCAGTGCCCCCTACAGGATAGGGGACCCCCAGTTCATAGAATTGTTGGAAAAAATAAATGTCCTGCCACAGAGCAAATGCCCCTGAGGTATTTGCTCTCATTATTTTGCCTTTTAGAAAATGTTTGAATCTGAGTGGGAGAGACGGCCAGGAGTGGAGGCTGCATTAATCACCCCCAGGTCAAGGCGTGTGACCTTGAACGGCATGTGCACAACGCCTCTCCTGCTTTACTCATTCATTCATTCACTCATCATTCATTCATTTGTTCATTCCGGAATTTACTCATTCCCGCTCTTCTGTCCTGCATCCCCCATTCGTATTCTACTCCCCTATGAAAGACCATTTTTAGGGGTTTAACGTGTCTCCTTCGGTTCTCATGATTCTTGCAAAACCTGTGGTCTGGCTGGTGTGCGTGAATTTTTAACTTGTCCATCTCATTCTTTTCCGTGCATTTTGCCTCAACCCAGTTTTTAAGCTCCGTTGGTTTTGCTCTGTTACGTCCTCTAATTATTTTCCATAGCAATCTAAAGCCTGGTTTAAATTATACGTAGATGGATACTTTGAAAAGTTAAATAAATATGCCGGTGAGGAGCCTGGGGACCAGCCACTGGCCCCAGACTCCCTGCATGTTGCTGAGGGGCCTCCGGCCGGTTGGGGAGCCCCTTCTCCAGGTTCCTCAGAGGGCTCTGCCTTGGCCCTGCTTCCCCAAGGCGGCCTTGCCAGCCTCACACATACGTTCTCCGTGTCGGGGCCCCAAGGCGTGACAATAGGCCCCACACAGGCTTCTGAGGCGTCAGCCCTGCCCGCGGAGCTCTACAGCTTTGGCGAAGTCACACAGCCCCTAAGGGCCTGAACTCACCCAGGCCTTCTCCATGTGAACCAGTGACATTTTACTGTTGTATTTATCACTTCATAAATATTTGTTGAGCATCTTTTCTATGCCAGGACCGGGTCAGGCCCTGGGCACATAGCTCCTGCCCTCGTGGGGCCCGCATTAAATAAAGAATGACATCGGTGGCCTTTTCATCATAGTTGTCCTAAATCCACTCCAAAAAGAACATGTTCAATGCCATGAGCGTGAACCCAGGGATGCCACTCTGCTCTGGAGGATGATAAAGTCTTTCGGGGAAATGGGACCATTTTGCTGTGACCGGAAGGGGGAGTGGTGTCGGCCAGGGGAAGGGAGACAGGGCAGCACTGCAGACAGAGGGACCAGTGCAGGGAAAGGCCTGAGGGCTTGGCCTCACTGGGGAGCAGAAAGACAGCCAGTGTGGGGGGACCAGAGTGAGCGAGAAGGAAGGAGAGGGGAACAGATGGAGAGGGGGCAGGTCTCAGCAGGGCTTGCAGGCCACAGTGACTTTCTCCTCAGCCAACAGGGAGCCCCTGACCGGGATGAAAGCAGGAAAGCACCCTGATGCGGCTGAGTTCATCCTAACCCACCCTGGCCGCAGTGCAGAAAACGGGTCGCCTCGCAGGGCCCGTTCAGAGCACCCTGGGAGTGCCTGGAAAGACCTGCAGGTCTATCCAGCTAGGTGTCTTTCCCTGAGCCCCTCTGGGAACTCCAGAGCGTGCAATAGAATGCCTGCCTTCTCATTTCTCTGGTCCCTGCCGCCTCCTGCCTCCACCCCTCTCTAGTCACAGGCGCACCAAATGTGAACCTCATGAGTGCCTCATCAGCCTTCCCGTCTCTGTGTCTCTGCCACCATCCGTCCCCCTCCTGAACATGCCCTTGTGGCTTACACGAACCACCTCTGGGCTTCAGACGTGGGATTCACGTTTGCCAGGTCACAGCTGCTGCAGTGGGCGGTGGCTGTTCTCTATTCTCCTCCTGGGCCCATCTCTCCGGTGTCCGGTGAGGTCTGGGGCTGAGAGCATCTGCCAGAAGATAGAGAAGAGGGGACTGACCTCTGTCCCTGCCAATGCAGGCGTCCTGGACCTGGGGCCCCGAGGGCCAGGGGGCCATCCTGCTGGTGAACTGTGACCGAGAAACGCCCTGGTTGCCCAAGGAAGACTGCAAGGATGACAAGGTCTACAGCAAAGAAGGTACCAGCAGGACCCACATTCGGGGTTAGGGCAGGGAGGGGCAATGGAAACACTTGTGCTAAGCCCTGGGCTGGGCTGAGGCTACGGTAGGAGTGACCCTAGGTCTCCTAGGGGTGGTGGGCCCAAATATCCACTCTTGCTAAAGAGAAGACAAAACTGCAAATGTAGTTCAATTGGAACCATGTTTTTAAAGAAGATGCACGCAATCAGGGGTGTCCAACCTTTTGATGTCTCTGGGCCACACTGGGAGAAGAATTGTCCTGGGCCGCACATTAAGTCCATTGTGACACGTAATCACAAAAAAAATCTCATAATGTTTTAGGTAAATTTACAATTTTGTGTTGGGCCATGTTCATAGCCGACCTGGGCCGTGTGTGGCCCGCAGGCCACAGGATGGACGCCCCTGAATAGAATAAGGACTGGAAAGAAATTCCCAAAGGTTATTGGTCGTCTGTAGTACTAAAGATGCCACCTGGCTTCCGGACTTTTCTACAGTTTGCATAATACACACCTGTGGGGTTTTCTTTGCCCTGATTAGAAAAGTAACAACGGTCCTTTGTAAGCCAGCATTCCAGCTGCCAGTCTCTTAATTCTAACTTCCTTGTGCTTCTACCCCTCAGACCTCAAGGACATGTCCCAGATGATCCTACGGACCAAAGGCCCAGATCGCCTCCCCGCGGGATACGAGATCGTCCTCTACATTTCCATGTCGGACTCAGACAAAGTGGGCGTGTTCTACGTAGACAGTGAGTGACCGCAGCCCAGCCCTCCAGCCATTCCATCCATTCACTACTCACTAAGCTGCCCGCGCTGGGGCCCAGCTCTGCCCTCTAAGGCTCCCCAGACCCGTCCCCTCACCAGCTGTGACCCCTTCAGGTGCAGGTGCCAGAGAGACCCAGGACTGGCCTGTTAGTATTAGTAATGATTACTAAGTTACTTTACTAGCAACAGTAATAGTTGTCCTGGGAGGTCAGCAGGCCCCACGGGACAGACCTCTCCTTTTACAAAGGAGGCGGCAGTAACGCAGGTTTTTGTAGAAACCAGAGGCCCGCTTTCCCCATGACGAGGGAGGGCTTTGAGGTCCATCTTTTCCGCAGTCACGTCTCCTTCTTGATACCTGAAGCAGGGGCCCCTCAGGGGTCTTTTGTCCATCTCAAGCTTCCGGGAGCAAAGAACTGCCTCTGACTTTTAAAGAGCCCCTGACGATGCTATGGGCACCCTGGGGGAGCTGACCCCCTTGTTCCTCTTGACAGGGGTAGGACATCCTAGGTCCCCACTGTGGAGGGAACATGCTTCCACCACAGAGCTACCTGCTCTGACTCATTCTTTCTGTGTGTGCTGAGCCCCGTCATTGCCAGGTGCTGTTCCCAGCACTGGGGGCCCCGCAGTGAACTCTGCAATCCCACTCTGCCCTGCGGAGGTAGTGGCCTAGGGAAGAAGGCATAGTATGTAGCACGACTGGGGAAAATGGCACAGATCACGTAACGGAGAACAGCAGGGGCAGAGGTAAGGTACTGCTAGCCTGAGCAGGTGACGTCTGAGCTGAGACCCAAACCAACAGTGAGAAGGACCCACGTATTTATGAGCTGAGGGAAGGGTGTTCCAAGCACAGGGAACAGCACGGACGAAGCACAGAGGAGGGAACCGGCTCGCAGGAGCAGAAAGAAGACCAGAACGAGGGGATATGTGGAGTCAAGGTCAGTGAACGGGGCAGGGGCCAGGGCATGCAGAGAGGATTTGGCTTTGATTCTCAGGGCCATGGAAAGCCATTAGAGGGTTTTAAGCAAGGGACTGTCAAGATCTGATTTATGTCTTAAAATCCTCTCTAAGCAAAATCGTTAGCTTTGCAATTTGCCATGGGCACAGGGTGCGGCTACCCCTGTGTTGCCCAGCTGTGTGGGGTCCCAGGATCTCTGGCCAAGCTCTGGAGGCCCGCCCCAGCCAGGACAGCCACCATGAGGCATCAGTCATGGGGACCCTGGACCCTCACCTCAGGGAGTGTTAGTCAGAACAGCAATGAACAGCTGCCACTTGAAGCCACTCTTCCTTCTGATCCACCCTGGGCCCAGGCAGTGACCTCATATAGGTTGGAATGTCCCCAGAGCCAAGCTGGCTCCACTGCCCCTGGGTGCTGGAAATGTTGATATTTATCCCAGGCCAGGCCAGGGTGGCCACAGGGCGTGGGACTGCCTGTGGGGACTGGAGCGGTCCAGGCAGGACCTTCACCTGGGCTTCTTGACCATGACATTGAATTGTAACACGTGACCCGTTGCTAATAGCGACACCTGGATGTTATCCAAAGGGTTCTTTTTATTGATAAGAGTGGATTGAGGTCTGGCCCCGTCATCACACCCCTCCCCACACTTGCCATCTGAGGTGGGCCCTGAGCAGACGAGAAAAAGAGGAATCACTAGAGCAAGCGCTTTGGACACTGGTCCCCAGCCTGTGTTATCTGGGCCACCGGCCTGCAGCGAGGTGGCCTTCCTGATGCAGCGATGACCCCAGAATAGTCAATTTCCCCACAAAGCGTTGGCTCCTGGGTGAACACTTGCCGTCACACTGAGGAACAGGGGGAAAACAATCCATCTGTGGCACAGTTTCCTTTTCGTCCCCTTCTTCTGTGCAAACGTTTTAGGGTTTTGTCAAATCCAAGTACCCCTGAGAATGTGTTGTGTTACGGGAATGTCATGGGTCACCTGTGTCGCCCAAGGGCAGAGGGCTGGACTGGAGGCTGAGGGACCCGCAGAGGGAGCTCCGAAGCCCAGGAGATTCACATCCCAGAACTAAGCAAGTCTCACCAGGCCACGCCTTGAGTTCCTCACGTGTGTTGTGATCTGGGGACAGCAAGAGGCCTGGCTGTCCTGCGGGCGATGGGGATTGACCAGAAACGTGGGTCAGGCACTCAAGGCAGAAGCCGGTCCGTGCCATGCTCCCCCTACATGGCACCTGCTGCTTTTGTTGGGACCGTTATTGTGATCGTTACTTATAATCATTAGACAGGAGTCTCCAGTGCTGTTAGGAAGACCCAGGTGCCTGTGCTCCAGCCTTAGCTTCTGGCCCAGGATCCGGGAATTGAGGTCTGACCTCCTCCTGCAAGGATGCGGGGCCCAGCTTGTCCATTTGCCCAGGGCCTTCCTGGGTTTGGCCCTGAAAACCCCTCATCCCAGGAATCTGCCCAGTCCCGGGCAAACCAGGACAGTCGATCACACTATCTGAAGGTGGAATGGCTCCGAAGCGACCAGAAGGGTTGTGCCAAACCATACCATGTGCCCAGTGGGACCAATGCCTGGAGCTAAGGAGAGGGCAGTGGGCCAGTGGGCCCAGCTAGAAGCATGTGGGTCGCTTAATAAAGAGGCATTGTTGGTTCCTGCAGGGAGGGCCAGCCATGCCCAGGCGGGCCTATACCCAGCTGGGGACAGGGGACAGGGGAAGGAGGTCCCTCAGAACAGTGGCTGGATTGTTCCCGCCGAGGAATCCATCTGCCTGGAGCCGGCTCAGGCCCCCGGAAAGAGAGAGACATAAATCGCAGGCTGGCGGGGGGAGAAAACTGCGTGCAGATAGGCAAGACCGGGTCCACCCACCTGGCCCCGCCCCCCTGGCCAGGCCCCAGCCCTCCCCAGGCCCTGGTAGGGCCCCACCACCTCCTTTGGAGCTTTCTGCAAAGACAAGTCAGCTTGTAGGCCTGACATCTCTCCCCTGAGCATCAGTTCGAGCACACCCCGGGCGCATGGGTGTGGAAGAGCCAGAGTGCCTGGGGGGAACTTTTTAAATTACGCAGGTCCGCCTAGGTCTGCTCAGTGATTCAGACACGGGGCACATGCTGTCATTTCTCGATGAGAAGGACTTCACCTTCTGTACTGGGCTGTGAGCGGTTCTTTGGAATTCAGCACCTGAGTCTATATGCCTCATTCCTTGGGCCCATCCAAGGGAAGGTGACATGAGGTACTCTTTCTTTGCCTTCTGCTCATGAGCCATTCAATAAAAAGGCCATGAGTTCTGCAGCAAGGGGTGTGCTGACTCATTCACAGGCGCGCATAGTAGTAATAACAGCAGGTCCCAGCCGTGCTGCCGATGGTTACCCATGGTTACCGAGTTTACCGAAAGTACTGGTGCTATGTCATTTTATCTAGCAGTGACCATGTGGCACGGGTATTATTATCCCCCACTTAATAGATGAGTAAACTGAGGCGAGGGGAGGGTAACTGAATTCCCTGAGGTTTCACACTTTCTAAAGCCAGAGTGGTATTTGAGCTCGGGCCTCTCTGCCTCTGGAAGCCATATCCACTGAGGTGACCACCCTCAGTGGGCTGTACAGGGCGGGGCAAAAGTAGGCTTACGGCTGTACATATGCGAAACACAGAATTTATTCCTGTATTATTACTTATCAATTATTGCATTATTTCCCACATGAACAACCGTAAACCTGCATTTGCCCCGCCCTGCATGACCAGGGTTTGGTTGAGCACATTGTCCCATGTGAGGGGCCGCCCCAAGCCTGGGCTCCGGTGCTTCCTCCATTCCTTTTGCAAGTTTTAACCAACCACCCTATTTGTGCCAGGACTGTTCTGGTTACCTGTTCTAGCCCTCGGGTGACTGGTCAGTAACCATTGCCATTGTTGTTGACCACAGTACTAAGCCGAGCCTGATTCTGCCCTTCCAGCTCTGCAAGGTATAAAGAAACTCCTTCTGGAACTGCATAGGGTCCTACCTCCATGCCTTGGCCAGTGCAAGTATCTTCTCTCCTCACTGCACCCCTCCTCTGCCACCCCGAAGGGCATCTCAAAGGCTGCCCTCCTCTGCTCAAGTGCTTCCCACCCTGCCTCCTTCCGCTGCCCTCCCCACCCCACCCCAGCAGCCCCATGGAATCTCTCACCCCGTAGCTCTGTTACGATGCCTCCCATCTCTGCTCTACCTTACCATCTGCTAGGCACTGCTCTTAAACAGAGAGCTGCGTCTCTGTCTCCCCCAAAGTCCTTGCCCATGCTGGTCACAGAGTAATCATTCAATACGTGTGCTCTGAATTGGCCTAGAAATTCTCCTGTGGGGAGTGGTGTGGGAGCCATTGGTTCGTTGGTTCAGTGGACATTTATTACATATGACCGCATGCCAGATTGGCTGGGCCCATTTCTGCCCCCATAAAGGTGACAGCTTCTGGGAGCCAACAAGTAAACACTGAGATCGTGCCCGTTTACAAAGGCTGGGGGCGGGGGGAGGATGGGGACTGTGGGAGCTCCACACAGAGTCCCCGGCTTGGTCTCTGAGGGACTGGGGCCCGATTCTCCGAGGTGACACAAATCAAGGCCTGAAAGAAGGAGGGAGATGCCTGTCCCAAGCAGAGGGAATGGCACTGTGAACGCTGGGGGACTTCAGAGGCGCAGGAGTGCTGGACAAGCCTGCCTGCTCTCCCAGCCACGAAAATGTACAGCCAGAGACCCACATGTGGGAGTTCACGCCAATACAGCCTCTATTACATGGAGGGAAATTTTGGTGCAAATGGGCACATTGGTGTTTCATTTCTATAATGGGGAGGAGAGCTTGGGGTTCGGAATTGAACTTGACTTTGAGTCCCAGCTCAGCCACTTATTGGCTATGTGACCTCGAACAAGCCATTTCTCCTTTCCGAGACTCAGTTTCCTCTTCCATAAAATAGGAGCGATAACATCTTTCTTCAACATCACTAGCTGCTCAGTTATCCTCTGCCATCATTTCACGTGTGCCGTTCCTGGGAGACTTAGCTCCCTTTATAGAAGAGGAAGCCCAAAGCCACATGGCTGGCTTCAGGGCCACGTGGGTAACACAGTAATGCTGGGACAATGACCAGGCCACAGCCCCTCTGGTGGCATTTTCTGCTTACGCTTTTCTCTCTTCGTCCGGAGGACAAGTTACTCTGCCATCTTGTCCCCCATCAGTGACCCCGCCCCACTGACCTCTTCTTGGTGGGTCAAGGGCTTGACATTGGTCCTTCTCCCCCCAGATCCGTTCTTCGGCCAGCGTTACATCCATATCCTGGGCCGGCGGAAGCTCTACCACGTGGTCAAGTACACGGGCGGCTCTGCAGAGCTGCTGTTCTTCGTGGAAGGCCTCCGTTTCCCCGACGAAGGCTTCCCAGGCCTGGTCTCCATCCACGTCAGCCTGCTGGAGTACATGGCCGAGGTGAGGGCTCCAGGCCTCCGCCATGCGGGGCTGCCCCTGGGCGCCGCACGGGGCTCCTTCCGGGGGCCATGACCAGGACCCCACACCGCGCTCCACTCCCCTCAAGGCACCAAGGGGGAGTCCAGGCTTGGAGACCCAGTTGCCCCCACCATTCACATTCAGGTGAGGTTGGGTCTATCTCAGACGGATGAGAGTGGGCCCTGGAGTCAGGCTGCCCAGGTTCAAGGCCGTGAGACACTGGGCAAGTGAATCGACTCCCTGTGCCTCGGTTTCTGACAAAAGCTCCTACTTCCTGGGATGAGCATTTGAACTTGTAAGAACTCATACACAGAGCGACCTCGAGTCTGTGGGGAAAGGGAGAGGCAGACAAGGTACCACTAACAGCACGGGCGGGGTGGGGTCAGGGTCTCCCAGACGGGCCCCTCCAGCGGGCACTGAAGGGACTCAAAGGCAGGCCTGGGCGGGAAAGGCCAGCACACCCAAAGCCCCACCGCCATCCTCCCCAGCAAGGGCAGGGTCCGGTTCCCTTTAACTTTTCAAAGCCACTCCTGCCGAGGAGCCCGGAAATAGTATCTCATTTTCCCTCAGGAGCCAGGCAAGTTTCCCGAACCTTTCCTTAAAACAAAGAACAATCTGGACATAGCAAAATTTCCCCAAACAGCGTTAAAACGCTCACACACGGAAAAGGACAAGGTGCTCGGCATGAAAACAGAAGAAGGCCCAAGGCGGGCTCAGCCCTCGTGTGGGCTGACTTCAGGGGCACAGCTTTGACAGGACAAGATCGGAGAGCGCTCAAGAGTGTGTGCTCAGCTGCCGGGCAGCCTGGGCTTAAATCTGGGCTCTGTCACTCGCTAACCGTGTGACCTTGGGCAGCCACATTAGAGTTCTGTGACTCAGAAGCCCGTGACTCAGTTTCCCCGCCTGCAAAACAAGGATTATAGTGTGTCTATCCCATGGGGTAAGGCGGAATACATTGGTTCGGGTAAAAACGCCACAGGGCCTGGCACACAGTAAGTGCTCAATAAATGTGCTCTTGTTACTGGTTTCACCCACTTTGGAAGGCAGGAGTAGAAAGCACCCTGACAAGACTTTTTGATGCCCCGCCCCTTCTCTCCCACGCCCAGGAGATTCCACTGACACCCATCTTCACGGACACCGTGATCTTCCGGATTGCTCCGTGGATCATGACCCCCAACATCCTGCCTCCCGTGTCCGTGTACGTGTGCTGGTAAGCAGTGGCCATGGGTGCAGAGGGGCCGTGTAGCCGAGTGGCTAACGCTGGGGCTTCAGCGACAGGCAGACCTGAGTTCAGATCCTGGCTATGTCACTCATTAGGTTTGTGACCATGAGCAACTCACTTGGCTTCTCTGCACCTCCACTGCTCTGAAATGCTAACGTCACAGAGTCACTGTGGGGATTAAAGGAGACGAAGCAGGCAAAATATTCATCCAAGGTCCTGGCGCAGAGCGTGTGCACTCTAAAAATAGTAGTCACCATTTCTTTTCTTATTCTTGGTCCATACTGTGGAGTCAGGAACCTCCTATGCAATAGATTTTTTTTTTATTTTTAAAATATTTTATCTATTTTATTTTTAGACAGAGGGGAAGGGAAGGAGAAAGAGAGGGAGAGAAACATCAGTGTGTGCTTGCCTCTCGCACGCCCCCTACTTGGGGATCTGGCCCGCAACCCAGGCATGTGCCCTAACTAGGGAATGGAGCCGGCGACTCTTTGGTTCGCAGGTCAACACAATCCACTGAGCTACACCAGCCAGGGCTGCAATAGATATTTATCTCATTCATTCAGTAGTTTTTTTATTGAGCACCTATTATGTGCTAGGCAGCCGCAGCAAGATGAGAAGCAGGGGAAAGAAGTGCCTGCAGGTAGATGCCAGGCACACCCAAAGGACCCTGAGGTCCTTTCCCACCTCCGTGCTAAGAAGAGGCCCTTCTCCTACCTCCGTGCTAAGAAGAGCCCCTCTCTGGAAAATTAGGGAATCAGAGATAAGCCCTTGGGACAGGTGGGGGTGAGATTTCCCCTCCTCATTTTATTTGTTCATTTCCTACCACACATGTGGGTACGTTTGCTTGGCCCTTGAATCCGCTGGCCTTTGCAAAGGTGACTGTGAATGCAAATGTGGCCTCCCCTGCCTAGCACAACCTAGAGGTGCCAGCTGCTGTTGCCACCTCAGTGGTCTGGTCCTCGTCCCTCCTCACCCTTTCTCCTGGCCCTCTCCTCTTCCCTAAACATCTCAGCATGAAGGACAATTACCTGTTCCTGAAAGAGGTGAAGAACCTGGTCGAGAAAGCCAACTGTGACCTGAAAGTCTGCTTCCAGTACATAAACCGAGGGGACCGCTGGATCCAGGTGAGGAACCCCAGGCTGGGAAGGACGTGGCCCAGGGCTCAGGCAAGAAGAGTTGGCTTAACGCCAGCGCCCCGGCACCCAGCAGTTGCATGTGTGGGAATTCTACTGTCAGCTCATACATGCACGTGTGCTCAGAGACATAAATGAATAAGGCAGTTCGCTGCAGCCGAAGTAGCAACAGAGTGTGAAACAACCCAAATGTCCATCCACACCAGGCAGGGTAAGCGTACATTTGATAGGACAGCCTTACTGTGGAGTGTGATCCAACGGCTAAAAAGGAGCCAGTCTGTACATGCAGAATGCGCTTCAAGGTAAGGCGTTACTCGCAGGAAAGTGTATACAGGATGCTGCCAGTTACGTTTTATGAAATGGGGTTCGTATGGACATACACGTGCTTGGATGTGCAGGGGCCGTCTGCGGAAAGACATGTGTGGAAAGGACCGCAGCCGTCACTCGCTGTCTGGAGGAGGATGGAGAGGCTGGCCGGTGTTCACTGGCGGCGATCTGGGCTCATCTGACGGCTCTCCCTGGTGTCCCTGCAGGATGAAATCGAGTTTGGCTACATCGAGGCCCCCCACAAAGGCTTCCCCGTGGTGCTGGACTCCCCCCGAGATGGCAACCTGAAGGACTTTCCAGTGAAGCAGCTGCTGGTGAGAGGCTGAGAGCCACCTTGGAAAGGCGGGAGGGGGAGGCAGTCCTGGGGACTCTCAGAGGACAGAGAGGTCAGGAGAACTCGGGCGCCCTTGACAAATTAGTCTGTTGCCCAGAGCCTTCATTTTCCCAATTGCAAAATGGGTGCATTGGACTAGTAACCTCTAAGGTCCTTTTCCTGCTACGTTAACAGATACTTTTCCAAAAAAAATTGAGACTTTCCTGTTAAATGAGAAATGGGACCTGTGGGAGACAAAGGTAGGGCAGGGGCCCTGACATCTGCCACTGCCCCACCTCCAACTTGCAGCAAAATAAGTTTCAAAGAGGAAAATTATAGTTAAGCAATGGTCAAAAATCATGGTTCCAGCTTGAGAGCTCATTAAAGCTCTGGTTTTCAGTGCATGTGTTTGTTTTCCCAAAGCAACCTGAACCCCCCCGCAACTCTAGAGGCCATTTCCACTCCTCTTAGGGGGCGACCCCTTGCCAGGTTCACACCTGCTTCTTGAGGACCTTCCCTAACCTCCCTGCCTCATCACAGGGAGGGACTGAAGCCCTCGGTGTGAGCGCAGAGCTCTGGAATGTCAGGCAGGCCAGCCTTGAGTCCCGGTTCTACCCTTTCACACAGTGTGTGACCTTGGGCCATCGACTCAAACTCTCGATGCCTCTGTTTGCTCATCTGTAAAATTGGGATGGAAACAGTACCCACCTCACAGGATCGGTGTGAAAATCGAAGGCATTCTATAAGGCATCCGTGTGGCACCTGACACAGTGCCCCTCATTAGCTGTTGTAAGGTTTATCATTCCACGGCCCTGGATACTGTCCTCAGTGGGGACTGTCTGGTCCCTCCAACACTGTGAGGGGAAGAGTCAAACTGGCCCACCACAGGCAGAAGAATCGAGGTCTCCCAGACCCTGCTCTCACTCCCCCTGGGTCACCACCTACCTTCAGTGTCCCAGGCTGGCCTGCTTCCAAAGCCTTGGGCCACACTGTTCCTGGAGGCCGTGCCAAGCCCAGCTTTGTGCCACGTGCCGGCCTGCTGATGCTGTCAAGCCCCAGCTGCCCCGGCCTCCGGCAGATCGCACCTTGCCATCTGGGGCTCCCAGGCGAGAACGCGCTAAGCTGCAGCCATCCACACCACCAGCCACAGCTGTCCCTGGGGACTCTCAGCTGGGCCAGGATAAGCCACACATCTTCCCAGTCCACAATTTTTTTCTTTCAATGATTTTTGTCAGACAAGTTTAATCCCAGCCCCAGTGCAAGTTCCCAAGCAAAGCCCCTACTTTTTTTTTTTTTTTTACCAAAAAAGTCATAAAAGGAGCCTTAAAATTCAGGGAGTCACCAAAGTCATATCAACTGGAGGCCCCTGGGTTATGCCAACTCCAGTCTGTTGGAGCTCTGTGTTAAGAAGGATTCTGAGGCTACATCTGGTCTGAGTGACAAATATGGTTGTCTGGGAATAGGTTGAAATGTCATATATGTTACATATCTGCCATTCCTGCATGTATCGGTCAGCTTTCACTAGGTAAGGCTGCAGTGACAAACAACCCCCAAATCTTAATGCCTGATAACAACAAAGGACCATTTCTTGCTTGCACTCCATGTTGGCTGCTAGTTGGTTGCCTGCAGCTCTTCTTCCTCATTCCTTCCTCATTCTAGAACCCAGGCAGCAGGAGCAGCCCCAGTCTGGGAATGCCATTCTCCTAGCACAGGGAGAGGACAGAGAGAGTTGGCAGGCATACACAGAGGATCTTACGGCTTCTGCTCTGAACTGGCATACATCACTTCTACCCACATTTCATTAGCCAAAGCAAGTCATATGACCAAGTCTGATCCTGAGCAGGGAAGTATGTTCCTTCTACAGGGATATACCAGGAGTCACACAGCAGCAGCTCAGGATGCAAAATCCTCTTACTAAGCAGGGGGAAGCAGGTTTCTGGGAGCAACAAGACAATCTATGTCTTTGTCTCCAATCACCTAATCCAAGAGCTCTTTGACAGATGGGGGAACTGAGAGTTAGAGAAATGAGGAGAGGAGCAGGGGCATCCGTAGCGCAAAATGAGGACGAATCCTGAAACCGCTGAGACGTCTTCATGTTTGGGAAATAGAGTCACGTGCAGAACTCAGGTGCATCCGTGCCCACGCACACACACTTATATGCACACATGCACACCCAACTCACACCAGCGTGCTCACAGACCCAGCCTTCCTCTCCCAGGCCCTGCTCTTTGGTGGCAATGACAATGCCACGGGCGACCTCCCCCCAGGGGCTAAGTGTCCACCGTGCCAGACCAGAGGTGGTCAGAGTGGTCATCAGAAGAAGGTGGCTACATTGGGGCTAAGGACTCCTGGCTGCAGAACACTAATGATATGTGTGTGCCCCTGCCTAGGGCCCAGATTTCGGCTACGTGACCCGGGAACCCCTCTTTGAGCCTGTCACCAGCCTTGATTCCTTTGGGAACCTGGAAGTCAGTCCCCCAGTGACCGTGAACGGCAAGACATACCCCCTGGGCCGGATCCTCATCGGGAGCAGCTTTCCTCTGTAAGAGAAGGCAGGGTGGGGCTGGCGGCAGCGAGGCGGGAGGTTCCTCGGCCTCTTTAGGAGTGGCCTGGGTTGCTCATATGTGGAGGTGGAGCGGATGGCTGACAACGTTAACCCCTCCCATGACTCTCTGATAGGATACAGACATTCATGGAAAGAAAACCAAGTTAGCCTGTACATCTTAGCCTAAATTAGGATCAAATAGGAAACGAAGTAAAAACCTCTCTTCTCCAAGTAGAAGGGTCTCTAATGAAATTTCAGACCCGGTAGGGAAGGGATGAAGGAGTCCATGGAAGGAATACTGGAAGAGGATGAGGATGAGAGGGAGCACACCAGCAAACCCTTGAGGGTGCCCATACATAAAAGTCATGAGAAATGTGACCCCGCCCCAAAGCGCTAGTCCCTGGCTCCATGGTCTATCCACAACACCCTCATTCCATCCCCAAATGACCTGCCAATCAATGAAAAGGCAGAGTCTTCCTCAGTCAGGGCAGTTGCTGCGGAGATAGTGAGTACTGTGGGTCCTCACTTCACAAAGGGGCTGCCAGGAACCTGCACATATGAGACCAGCCAGAATTTGGGCACTAAGTCCCTCCGAGCTATGTCGGATGCTCTGCCTTCTTAGTGGAGGCCACTGGTACTGCCAGTGACCATTTGCCCACCTTTCTGTCCTTCTCCCTCCACTCAATAGCCACTCATCCATTCAACAGGTATTTCCCAAGCACCGGCCAAGTGCCAAGCCCCTCTGTCAAGCCTCAGATTCACAACATGAAACCCAGCCCCTACCTTCAATGAGACAGAGGTGTACAGTGACTTAAAGAATGGTGGGGAGCTGGAGAACCCCACAGAGAGATCCCGAAACCTCATGAGGATTTCAGGGAGGACTCTTAGAGACAAATACATATTGAGGGCCTTCTCAATATACCAGGCATTGTTCTAAGCTCTGGGGATAGAGCAGTGAGCTAAACACATAAAGTCCCAGCTCTCAGGGAATTTTGATTAGGGTGGGGGAAGTACAGAAAATCAACATGGAAGCAAAAAGTAAATCAGGGAATTCTGGGTGCTAGCAAGTACAATAAAGAAGGTAAGACTGCATGAGAAAGAGTGATGCGGCAAGGGCACTGTCACTTGTGTGGTTTTGTGAAAATAACTTTGGAATTGAGGGCTGAGTGATGAGAAGGAGGCAGACATGGGGAGATCAGAGGGAATGAACATTCCAAAGAGAAGGAAGAACAAGGGCAAAGCCTGGAGGTGGTAACAGGCTTAGCAGCTAGCTGGAGCAAACAGAACGAGGAGGAAGAAAAGGGCACGAGGAAGGAGAGTCAGGCAGGGGCCAGATCAGAGAGGAGTTGGTTGTCCACTGTAGGGGACTTCGGCTATATTCTAAGGGTAATGGGGAGATTGAAGACCTTGGGGAGTCTAGAAGTCAGGAAGGGCTTCCTGGAGGAGGTGTTACCTGAATTGATTAAAATGAATTAAGTGGAAGTTAACATAGCAAAGAGACACAAGGGCTAGGGCAGATTTTGGAACCATGCCTGTGCCCTCGCCCCCTGCAGCAGTCCAAGTGGGACCGCTGAGCACAGGAGCTGGCCTCCTCACACCCGCTGACCCAATCAGGGGCTGAAGGCTGGGCTCCAGGCCCTTTGCACAGGTCCCGGCTTCCCCCAATGCTTCCTTCTTTCTCCTTCGGCTCAGTCACCTTCCTGCCTGCGCCAGGGTCTCTCAGCCCCACAGCTCGGCCTCCTTCCCATGACTTCTCTGCTGCTGCCACCCTGGGCTCAGGCTGGGCTCCTGGGGCTGCAGGCCTCTGGTGGGACAGGCAGGGTGTGCAACCTTCTGAAGAGCTGCCTCCTCCCCAACCCTGCCTCAGGTCCGGCGGTCGCAGGATGACCAAGGTGGTGCGGGACTTCCTGCAGGCCCAGCAGGTGCAGGCGCCCATAGAGCTCTACTCGGACTGGCTGACCGTGGGCCATGTGGACGAGTTTATGACCTTCATTCCCATCCCGGGCACGAAGGTGAGCTGGCTCCTGGGGCTGGAGCGAACAGGGTAGGGGAGGACCTGGTCCTGTCTAATCAGCTGAAGGTGGGATCTAGAGGAAATGGAAAGAGGAAGGAGGCTGGAGCTGGTTTGGATGTTGTCTCTGTAGCAGGTCAATGTTTAAACCCAATATATCCAAAATGTTAGCATTTCAACATGTAACCAATGTAAAAGCTATCAATGACAGATTTTTCTTTTTTTTTCTTTTCTTTTTTTTTGGTAAGTCTTTAAAATGTGGTGTGTATTTTCCTCTTAATAGCGCACCTCAGTTCAGACTAGGTGCAGTTCAAATGTCCAAAAACCACGCAGGGCTAGCGGCTCCTGTGTTGGCCGTGATGCCGCAGAGAGCGTGGGGCGTGGGCCTGGGCCTCTGAAAGGGGTTCTCTCGCGTTCCAAAGTGAAATGCCTGGCTGAAGCTTTGTACCCTGGGACCCTGTGCACATCGCCTGGCCTCTTGGCAACACACAGAAGCTCTTCCCCTCTCCACCCAAGGCCACCGTGGACTCTGAGCTTTGACTCAGTGGCTTTGGACATGGAGGAATTCCGATAGCGGGAAGGGTGAGAAGCAGTCCAGTGAAAGGCCTCTGGGCCCTCAGGGCAGGGGCTCTCTCACGCTCCCTGGCCATTCCCCCGCTGTTGACACTGTCCCTCTGGACGCCCTCTCGCAGCAATTTCGGATGCTCATGGCCAGCACCTCGGCCTGCTATCAGCTCTTCCGAGAGAAGCAGAAGGAAGGCCATGGCGAGGCCGTCATGTTTAAAGGTGAGTGCCCACAGGGCCCTGGCAGGGAGCGGGGAGCTGGGCCCCCAGAGAGACCCTCGGGAGGATGGGGCCTGTGACCTCTTTGTCCCTAAGCACATAGCTCCACCTCTGTAGGCGGCTGGCCCGCTCCAGGGCTGTCGCCATGGAGGGAAGCAGCCCTGACCTCTGGTGACCCTTGCGGTGGCCAGCTGGACCACGGAGCTGCCTGCCACTCCTCAGTATCACCAACAAGGCCACATGCTTCTCCAGAGGCTAGAGTATACTTTAAATGGCACCCGGCCCAGAGGAGGGTTAAATGCTTGGAAAATGATGGACAGCCTTCACTGGCGGAGTTTGTGTTTTAGAAAGAGAGGAAGAGAGAAATATGCACAAAGCGTTGGAGGGACAGGAAGAAAAGTGGGAGTCAACAGGCCTGGTATACAGCCAGACACCATCCCTGTCAGTCCCAGAGTGAGAAATTGCGGCACCTGCGTCATTGAGACGTCCATGTAATTGGGACAGACATAGATGGGGATGAGGTTTGCTCTTAAATTAATCATGGAAAGAGGGAAAGCTGATCAGGCAGAGGCAGTGAGCCAGGTTAGACAGGCCATGCCAGTTTCTTCTGTTTCTCTTAAATTACTTCTTGTCACTTTCAGGTTGGTTTCTCCAGTCTCCCTACTTCCAAAAGTCTGCACCCCTAAGGCTAGTTGACACTTAACACACATACTGCCCTCCACATCCACAGGCAGTGGTGTCCAGGACAGACAAGACAGACCAGTCTAAAACCACTGTCCTTTTTTAATTCTTCACCGACAGGAATTATTTTTCTTGGACTGGCAGGCATGAGTCTTGACTTCCTGGAGGCGATTTCTACATTAAACACACCTCCAAAACTACCCGCAGGATCTAGGAACCATTGTCTTTGTAGAAATTGGCCCAAGTGGTGATGTGGAGAGAGCTCAGGGATAGGGTGAGAGCCCCGATCTCTCGTCCACTGACAAGCTACAAAACTGGGAAATGCAATGGACCAGAGACTCTTCCCAGGGCAGGATGTGCCACTAGCTTTATGACCTGGGACAAGTCACGTAACTTCTCTGTGCCTCCGTTTCCTCGTCTTTAATTCTAGCAGCTACCTCATAGAGATGTGGGGAAGATGACTGAGCTAATCCCTATAAAACATGTGGAAGAGTGCCTGCCACACAGTAGGTGCTCCGTGAGCATTAGGTATTACTCGGCAGGGCAGCAACCACCTGGGCCATCGCGGTGGACTAGGAGGCAGATGGCGGCACGGACCAGGGCAGGGGTGGAGCGTGAGGCAGGTCTGGAAACCTGGAAGGCGACACCTCTGGGCATCCTGCTTCTGCCATACTCTCCCCTGAGGGCTGCTCGTCCTCAGAAGCAGGCTCCAGGTGGAAGATTCAGGTGGCTAATTGTGCTACCCCACCCTCACGCCAGAGAGAGAGCGCAAGGCAGCCAGCCACGCCACCGCTTCCGTGGCCCAGACGACACGGCCAACCCCGGGGAAGGGAGTGCATGCTGCCTTCCCCAGGCAGAGGGGGCCTCGTTTCCCCTGGGAGGGCCCTCCTGTGCCACAGGCTGTTCCCAGCCCCGTCTCCTTCCTCCTGGCAGCTAGCCCAGAAGCCGACATACCTAAGGCTAAACTGTCCCCTGTCCTCTGATCCCCACAGGCTTGGGCGGGATGAGCAGCAAGCGAATCACCATCAACAAGATCCTGTCCAATGAGAGCCTCGTGCAGGAGAACCAGTACTTCCAGGTGAGGGCGGCGCTTTTTAAATTATGAATCCAAAACAGGGTCCCCCGAATTCCCACCTCATGGGGCGGACGAAAGAGTCAAGCAGATACGGCATAGCCAGCCCTTAACACTGCATGTGACTCATGTACCGAGCCCTACTAGGATCATGGCCATGGTCTTCTCGCCCGCTCTCTGTACCACTGCTGCTATTGAGCCCTGGCGAGGGGGGGGCGCTGGAGAGGGCAGGGGTGCTCGATGAGCGCCCTGGAGTGCTGGGGTCCTGGGTCTGATGCAGAGTTGACAAAGGGGGCGGGGATATCCTCTCACTCGCCTGCCCTCCCTTCGTGCCCCGCTCCCAGCGCTGCCTGGACTGGAACCGTGACATCCTCAAGAGGGAGCTGGGGCTGACGGAGCAGGACATCATCGATCTGCCCGCTCTGTTCAAGATGGACGAGGACCGCCAGGCCAGAGCCTACTTCCCAAACATGGTAGGGCGCTCGGGACCCCAAATCCCACCCAGGCCCGTCACGGGGCAGCCAGGTCCAGAAGGCCCCTCGGCTGACACCGTCCCATCGGAAGGCCCTGGTCCCAGTGCTGGCCGAGCTGCTGTGTGGTCTCCCCTGCCCACCCCGGGCACTTGCCCTCTCTGGGCCTCATTCCCTCCGAGGGGAGTCATGCTTGTCTCAGCTGCCTCACTGGGCTCCTGGGAACCCTTACCTGAAACAGATAGGAAAGGGCTGTGTAAATTAAAAAGGTCTTTATGGACAGGGGTGGACAAGGGGATTCTTGTTATAGAGGAGAGTCTTCTATGAGATAGATTAGAACACACATGCAGATACATGCACACATGCATGTGTGTGCATATATACATGTAATACATATGTGTATACATGCACTTGCTGATGTATATGTATATAGCCATGTGCACAGGCATGCACAGGCACACACATACAGAAGAAGTTTGTCAGCGTTTCCACTTCAGCTCTGCCAAATGTAAGCTGCTTAGCCCCCTCTGTGCCTCAGTTTTCTCATCTGAAAAGCGGGGATAAATCACAACGCCTGCTTCATAGAGTGGTGGGGAGGATCCAGTGAGCTTAGAACAGGGCCAGGTGCATAGTAGGTGCTCACTAAACAGGAGCTGCTGCCCTGCCCTCCTTCACAGGTGAACATGATTGTGCTCGACAAGGACCTGGGCATCCCCAAGCCGTTCGGGCCCCAGGTTGATGAGGTGTGCTGCCTGGAGACGCACGTGCGCTCCCTGCTGGAGCCCCTGGGCCTCTGCTGCACCTTCATCGATGACATTTCCGCTTACCACAAGTTTCTGGGAGAAGTGCACTGTGGCACCAACGTCCGCAGGAAGCCCTTCTCCTTCAAATGGTGGCACATGGTGCCCTGACCTGCAGGGGCTGTGGTGTGCCGGTCTCAGCCTACCGATGACCAGTGTTGTGGCTGGACCGGCCCTGTGGTCCTGAGGATTGCAAGAAGTCTTTCAGCAATAACCATCAAGGAACTCTGAAAAAAACAAAAACAAAAATTACTTACAGGACCTGGAAATTACAAAGCATGCCTAGGCCTGCACAGCGAGGTCGTGGGGAGAGAGAGAATGCACGGGCCTGGTGTTCTGGTTTTATTGGGGGTCGAGGGTATGGACCTAGGGTTTCCCAGACTTACTCTTCATTGGCAAATTTAAAAGAGTGGGATTTTAAAGCACAGAAGAGGAAAACCAGTTATGGTCAGTCATGACACTCAACCAAGATCTCTGAGGCAGAGGAGCGTGCGGGGAAGGGATCGGGTGTGTGGCTGGCAATGAGATTATCTGAGATAACCGTCTTGGGAGTGGATGCTTCAGCCAGGTACACTCATGATAAAAAAAAGAAAACCTAACTCTCAGGGCTGCATTATAGGGGACTTGGCACTTCCCCCCCTTCCTGAGTTCTGCCCCAGGGCTTCCCCCTGCCTGACCGGAGGCACTGGGAGACCTTCAGGAATTGAGGAGGGATTTGGCATATCTGCGCCTTGCCTTCTCTCAAAGACCCTCAGCATCCACTGAAGTCATCCCCCGTGAGCCTGAAACCTGTCCTTCCTGAAAAGTAGCTGGGCATTTGGTCAGTATCAGTACAGCTCTGACATGAAAAACCAAACCAAACCTTATAAACCCAAATCATTCCCCAAAGACGCCTTTGTCTCTTGTCCAAAACTGAATGAAGGTGAAGGGAAGGAGGTTATAGGCTCACCAGTTCTCCTGGTAGCCATGCCCTGAAGGTCAAGGTAGATCACATAGGAAGGGACCCTAGGACCCTGACATACCTTGAACTGTCATCATCATTTCACACTGACCTCTTTTGGGGTTCCAGGTGGTTGCCCCAATTATCCCCTCCTTACCAGCCTTTCCCAGCCCCTCCCCCCTTGGCTTTCTCTCTTCAGTGTTGACACCATAGTTAGCCTCCCCACTGCCTGCGGATCCGATGCTGCTACTTAGAACCTTCCCTGGAAGCAGATTTTACCAGAACAGCCTTCTCCATTTTTTAGATGCTCCTTATGCCTCATCTTTCTCAAGGGCACAGGCTCTCCCAGATACTTGGGGGTTTCTCCCCGGACCAGCGTCCTTGTGGCCTGAGAGTTCAGTGTGCAATGAGGCTGTGGGTTCTACCACACTCATCTTCTCTTGCCTGGATCTCAATTCTAGGGCAAGTCCCTGACCTCCCTCCTCTTGTGGTGCCTCTGCTTCCTTTTCCTAAGACGAGCCCCTCGAGCAGCCAGCCAGGACTTCTTCATCACTCAGACCCCCCCGCGCCAGGACATAATTAGAGACCTCCTCCTGGACATCAGACCCCACACGTAAGGACCCTTGCCTAGCCTCCAGCCAGGACAGCCAGTTCTGGGCTAGCTGCTGGCCTTAGGGATGGATTGACTACCCCACAGAAGTCCGCCAGTGCATCTGCTGGAGACCCTCTCATTTGGGCATAACCAACAAAAGGCTCAACCCCAGCTAACAAAAGTTCCTTTAGGGCCAGCTGATGTCAAGAGAATAAATGAATTCCGATTCCACATAGAAGGTTAAAACGAACCAATTTATAACCAATGAAAAGGTGATAAAGTTGTATTCTTGGGAGAAATGGATTTTCTTCCCAGATTATTTCATTCAGTCATTGAATAAACATTTGTTGTGTGCCTATTAAGTGCTAGGCACAGTGCTGGGTTCCGAGCATGCAGTGGTTGGTAGCAAGCTAGGCACGTGGTCGCTGCCTCATGGAGCCAGTCAGTTCCCAACATGCCACACCCACATTTAAAAAGCCAGCTTTACCCTTTCATAAAGTGCTCTTTAGAAGTGCCTGGCTGCTATATTCAGAAAATGCATGGGTCCCAGAGCTTTCTACAAGCCACTGTCTCAGTGAAAGGGGAGGCAGGGGGTCTCCATTAAACAGGACTCCTTCCCATCCAGCTGGACCAGGACCACTCAACAGATCAGACCCCAGGGCCTACAGAAGCTGTTGTGCCCCCTGTGGGGACAGTGTCCCCTGCCTTAGGAGTGGGGTAAAGCCCCGGATCTTCTCTCCAACCCCAGAGGTGGAGACACCAAGTGCCTACTTGAGGGGGTTTTTCTGGAGACTTAGAGTTTGTCGTGTGTGTGTGTGTGTGTGTGTGTGTGTGTGTTTGGTTACTGTGGGTTTTCAGGTTTGCTTTCATTTTTTTCTAGAGTATCTTAAGGGGAAGTAAGTGCCTCCCGTGTGGAGACAATGTGTGTTTATAGATTTTCTAAAGCCCTCCCCATCAATAAGTCAGTAGTTCCTGATGATTCTGGAACCCTTAGGACTCAGACGCCCGCTCCCATCTTGTTTGCCCACCTGTGTGACTACCCTCGGCGTGGACACCCCTTCTCCCCCTGCTCCATGAACTCATGGCTCTTCCTCACCCCCCACCACTTCCTATAAATGTAGGCCTAGAATATACTTCCATGTTGCAAAACTCAGCAAAGTTCCTGTTTCAATCTTTATTTCTGAAATACTTCATGTAAGAGGGCAGGGCTGTCATGAAGACGGCATAATTTCAACATTCTGAACAAGAGATTATGATGCAGATCAAAGATGGGGGTGGGGAGAGCCTGATGCAACAGCAATAAAATAAACGTTCAGAGGGAAAGTCATGTGGCTGTTGTGTGATGTTCACTGCTGCTTCACGGACACAGCCTAGAGCGATGCAGACCACACACATGCCCTCTTCTGGCTCTTCGGTGCACAGGGCCAGCACTCTCAGCAAGTGTCACTCAAGCATTGGGAATCCCCCACACACTCAGTGGATGTGTATTACATGGCCACCACCCAGGGTCAAGACTAACACCCACTATAAGGTCTGACTGTGTTTCTGTGGAATTTCCCAGAAGCAGACCCTGAGATGAGCATTCGAGACCAGTGATTTATTAAGGAAGTGCCCCTAGGAGAAACCAGGAAGGGAGTGAAGGGACCAAGATGGAAAAAGAGAAGCCAAACGACAGTGTGATTTCAGTTGCAGCCTCAGCCTGCCCACTGGGGAGCTTGGGAGCCTATGTGGCAGCTCAGACTTCTGGCATCTGCAAATAGAGTTTTGCACACCTGTACCAGTCGATCATTGGTTATGAAAACTTGGCTCTCTAGATGGGCTTGCGGGCGCTCGTAACCCACAGTTAATCTTCTAAAGAGGATGACAGCTGTAGTTATTAGCAGCAGAGTCACAGGAGCTGGGGATGAGCTCACAAAACCAGAAAAGGGTCTGGGCAGTGCACCAAATGTATCCACTGCTCTGAGTAATTCTATGTTCTCATAATATGGAATTGTTACCCATAGGTATTTCTGATTTGACCCGTGGTATAAAAATCCATACAATATAGCCATAGTATAACAGGCTCTTTGTGAACAAACTCCTGGGGCCCTAAAATAGAGCCACTCGTTTGCTTGCTGAGCCTAGAAGCCACTTCCAAGCTCTGTGGGATGCACCTGGTGGCTTTTTACCCCTTAGTCCTATCTTGGGATTCTGCATTGATGTTCTGGTACAGCCATATTCAGGGGCCACTGCAAAGCAAAAATCACTGGTTCTCTTACTCCCAGACTTAACTCATGGGTCAATTTTCTCTTTTATACCCAACTAATGTGGCCCGAGCCACAGCAAGGCTAATCTTTAATGGGGTTTCCTGATCCACGTATTTCTGAGAATCCCCAAGGGATGCTGATATGTTAAATCCATCCTGGTAGTATTTTCACAATTGGCCAGTCACTCACTTCAGATTAGGTGAAAACCACCCAGAGACTTCTAGAATAGTAGTTCCCACTAGAAATATAATGCAAGACACATAGGTCATTTTAAATTTCCTAGTACCCATGTTTTAAAAAGTAAAAAACCGGTGAAGTTAATTTTAATATGTTTTATTTAAACTAATATATCTAGATTATTGTCATTTTAACATGTAATAAAACTTTTTAAATATTTTTTAATCCTCACCTGAGGATACATTTATTGACTTTTGAGTGAGAGGAAGGGGGTGAGAGAGATAGAGAAAAGCATTGGTGTGAGAAACATTGTTTGGTTGATTTCTACACTTTCCAAAAAGGGAATCGAACCCGCAACCTAGGTATGTGCCCACAACCTAGGTATGTGCCCTGCCCACAACCTTTTGGTGTACAGGACAACGCTCCAACCACGTGAGCCACCCAGCCAGGGAAAACCTTTTAAATATTCATGAAATATTTTACATTTTTGGGGAGTAAGCTTTTGAAAGCTGATGTGTATTTTATTCTTACATCACATTCCTGTTCAGACCAGTCAGATTTTAAGTGCTCAATAGCCACAGGTGGCTGCCATATTGGAAGGCTTAGTTCTGGAAGCCTCTCTGCCAGGCTGATCCCCAGTTGTAGAAATACACACA
The DNA here is from genome assembly GCA_004026545.1 of Mormoops blainvillei. Classification (NCBI taxonomy): domain Eukaryota; kingdom Metazoa; phylum Chordata; class Mammalia; order Chiroptera; family Mormoopidae; genus Mormoops; species Mormoops blainvillei. The sequence continues at coordinate 15,207 of PVJD01007172.1, read as the reverse complement.
TTTCTTAAATCCCCAGAGTCCAGCTAGTCTGGCTGCAATGGCCAACAAAAAGTTTATCATTATCATACCAAAAAGAGAAGCATAAAGTAAGCACTGGTCCTCTCGGCCGTGGTATGCAGGGTTTGTCCCTCCAGAAGGTCCTCTTGCCTGGACCACAGCTGCCGCTATGTTACCAGGTCTGGCTTCCTGCTCAGCGAGGGGCATGCCTTTGGTCATTCAAAATGGGGACCCCACCAGCCCATGGGAAAGGAAAACATAATTCCCTCACCTATAGCCTCCCTCCCTTCACCACTCCCTGGGACAAAACTTGATTCTGCAACTTAATGTAAGATGTTGTCTTGGGGTCCCAGGTGAGGAGAGTTAAGTCCTCATTATCCCAGCTCTTTCATTCTAGATCTGAGCAACGCCATGGCACAACCAAAAGCCTGTGGAGGTGGAGTTCTCCCCCCGACCAACAGAAGAACGACTAGGGACGAATTCTGCCACCCCAGCAGGACTTATCCAGGATCCTCACCCATGTGGCATTAGGTCCGGGGGCTGATGGCAATGTTATTTGTAACTAAATATAGTGAGCGACACCAAATGACAGCTTGTGGAATCTCTCCTCCAGCTGGGCCACCAGAAGAAGGACTTGCTCATGCAGAAGGCTCAGCTCTGCAGCCTCGCCTCCAGCCTGGCTGATAGCAGAAGTCGCCCCCGCCGCCGGCTGGGCCCCTTTGCAGCCCCGACCTCTGAGGAAACCACAAGGCTGCTCTTCTCTGGTCACGAGGCAACCTGCCAGGTTCAGGATGAACCTGCTTTGCCCTCCTCGCATGCTACGGGGCTGCTGAGGTGTCGAAGAGGCATGTGGAACCCTTAAGAAGAATGTTTTGTGTTCCTCGTCATGGCAATTCCTGGTCCATTGTTGGTGCTCAGCAAAGACGTTTTGGATGAAAGGATGAAGCATCTGTTCAGCCAGGCATTAGAAGCAGAAATATCAGCCCAACCAGATGTGAGGTATTAATAACCACTATTTTTTAAACACTGGCTACATGCCAGGCACCTGCCAGGTTGAACGGTACAAAATGCCACTCTGAAGGTCAAAATGGTCAAATAGAGTGGATTTCGTATGGTTCAGCCTAATATTTTACATTCATCCTCTCCTCTAATTCTCACAACAAAGCTGCGAGGTTACTATCCATGCTTTACAGGTGTGGAAACTGAGGCTCGGAGAGAACGTGACTTGCTCAAGGTTACACAGCAGGAAATACGGGATTCACACCCAGAAGGTCTGACTCCAGAACCCACCTGCTAAACCCCTGCTTTCGGTGACCTCATCTTAGAAACAACTTCCTAACCCAAGTTCAATGTCACCATTCTTTTATTCATAAATGTTGCCTTTGCATCAGTCATTTTCTAACATAGTAGATGTCCTGTTAGGATCTTACAAAAAGAAAACCCTGCTACCTCTAAGCAAGATGTCTGGAGATGACAGGGTTCCTATAAACCCCTCAAAGGCAGCAAAGCCCAGAGAGAAGTGGCCTCTACATTACACACTGTGTGCTCTGGAGGCTTTAGTTCCGAGTAAGATGGCATCTCTAAACCATGAAAATCAAATAATATTTGTTCTTTAACCCATTCATTCTTTTTTCCCCATTAACATTTACTATACGCATTTATTGTAGGTTAAACTAGAGAGATCCTATAATTTTTCATCTAAACCACAGTGAAAGGGAGACTATAAATAATTCCAGCAGGATAGCAGATGAAAACCAGGACTACACTGGGCAAACCAGGATGCCTGTTGTCCCTGTCATGAGACAAGATCTCGGCCCTGAAGAAGCTGACAGCTGGGTCAGGGAGACAGACAGGAGAGCAAAGAGGCAGACGGATGGAACGGGTACTTGATAAATATTTGCTGGATGGAGAAATAAATAAGGTACAAAAAGCCATGGATTCACACACGCACAGCTATTCCCAGATAGGACAGAGTGTTCATTTGGGCTGGATGAGCGACTGTTGAATGAATGTAAGGACAAATGACTGGGGAGAGAAGGGAGAAGGGGCTACCAAGCTGAGTACAGATACAAAGGGGATGCCCTGGCTGGTGTGGCTCAGTGGACTGAGCGCCAGCCTGTGAACCAAAAGGTCTCTTGTTCAATTCCCAGTCAGGGCACATGCCTGGGTTGTGGGCCAGGTCCCTCATTGGGGATGTTCAAGAAGCAACCAACTGATGTTTCTCTTGCACATCGATCACATCAATGTTTCTCTCCCTCTCTTTCTCCCTCCTTTCTCTTCTCTCTGAAAATAAATAAAATCTTCAAAGGGGTATGTGTGTGACATGTTTGGGAAATGGCGATCATAGAGGGGCTAAGATATAGACTGAAGTCATGCAGGAAATGCTAGGGTTTGAGCATGGAAACCCATAAAGGTTTGGAGCAACTGCAGTCACATGACCAATCCTGGATTTTAGAAAGAGGACAGCAACGTATATTTCTGTATTGCTATTAAGCCAGTAGGAAAAATGTTTTTTAAATGTACCTAAGGAATGATCAAACCATGGTATATCCCTACATTTAAATATTTTGCAGCACATCAAGTTAAATAGATCTGCATATACTGACAAGGGAGGAGCTTCAAGACAGAGCACTCAGTGTTGGTGTTTTTTTAAACAAAGAAGAAGAAGAAAGAACCTCAAGCAAAGCCATGGATTTCTGTAGAAACATACATATGTACAAGGTCTGTCCAGAAGTTACCCAGCCATGTAATATGAAAAATAGAGACATTAATGGAAGAAAATACAAGATGTTAGAAACATTGTACATAGGACAATGATGCCTCAGTCCCCTTCAAAGCAGGCACCTTGGGGCCTCACACAGTTCTCCCCATCACCATCAGCTGCCCTGTCATATTTTCCTGAATCTCATCAACAGTCTGAAATCTCTTCCCTTTCAGAGGTGGTTTTAGTTAGGGGAAAAGCCACAAGTCATAGGGCGCCAAATCTGGGCTGTAGGGGGCGCTGAGTCACCTGGGTGATCTGACGTTTCACAAAAAGAAACTGAATGAGACGTGATGCACAAGTGCACGCGTTGTTGTGATGAAGCTGCCAATCACCAGTTGCCCGGAGCTGCGGCCTTCTGAATTGTCTGAATAGTTTCCACGGAGGAATGTTCAAGCTTAACACACAATTTGTTGCAGATTTGTTGCTCTACTTGGTCCGTCATTTGGGATGTGACTGCAACACAGCACACATGCTCACTCAATGGCCTCTATCACCCCACTGACTAGTACGGCGAAGTCTTCATTGTTCACCTATGCACATTCCAGTCCACTCGCTGCCACGTTACATCGATGTCACGCAAACCATTCTCATTATATTAACAATGGCTTGGCTTTTTCCAGACAGACCTTTGAAAATACATGCAAAGAAAAAGATATGGAAGCAATCCCTTAAAACTGACAACAGTAATCACTTCTGGGAAAGGAAGTATGACTAAGGGGATTTCAGCTAAATTTATCTGTGTTGTTTGAAATTTTTACACAGTGAGAATTTAATTATATATGTATATATGTATTTTTAAATAATTGTTTAAAGCTGACTGAATCCCTTGGCATCTTATTTATGCTGAAGTCTCCCCATCCTGATTAACATAATCCCCTCCCCCTAATAATTCAGATTTCCTTTAACCTCTTTTCCTCCCCCAGCTGGTCTTCCTTCCACCAGTTTAAGATTGATAGCTCCTCACAGATACTAATCCATTTATTCCCTTCCCTGTAAGGTGACTATGATTCTTTTTCCCCAGTTTACACAATAGGAAACTAATGCACAGAGAGGTTGAGTAACTTGGTTAAGGTCACACAGTAAATGACTGATATAATAGGATTTGAACTCCTGAAAACTTGCACACTTCACCACTCCACCTCCTTGCCTCTCTAAAAGATCAACTTGCTTTTAACGTTCTGCATCCCTCTGACTTGTCTTGTTGCCTGCAAGCTGATATGTCACCACTACAGGTGAATGTTTACCACTATTCCTTTCCTGCGCTTCATTACACAGTTCTGTCTCTGATAGGAAGGGGTGCTCAAAATTCAGACTCAGTTGGGAAGGGAGTTTTATCATGTACTATGCTGACAAAGTACACACCCACACACATCCAGAGGATCAAGTTAACCGCTAATTTGAGAATATGCTGGTGATGTGGCAAGCAAATGGGTGTGACCCTGAGGTTAGCAGGATGGGTGAGCTCGTGTGTGTGTGTGTGTGTGTGTGTGTGTGTGCACGCGCGCTGCTATAGAGCCCAGCAACGTGACAGTCCCCAGAAGACCTTGGGGACTTGCTAAGTCCCAGCAGCTGAGCTGACTTCAGCTGTGTGAAACGCAGCCCCATCTGGAGTCGGGGTGGCTCGTGACTTTTGCTCCGGGAGTTCCATAGAGTCTGCTCATGAAATTAGAGAAGCTGTAGCATATCATTGTCCCCGACCCACTCAGAGAGAGTATTTTAAGAAGACTAATTATATGGTGGGGTTTAGAGGGAAGAGGGTTCTAAGAGCTGATTGGAAAGGGCTGTTCTGGAGCCCTGGCAGTTCTGTGGGGTGAGGGCACCCCCTGCAGGTGGAGCAGGGTGGCTGCAACCACTGCGTTCCCATCAACCTCAGGCCCATGTCCACAGCACAGTGTCTCCCTAACTGAAGATGCCGACCTCCTGGCTATGTGACTTAGTCGGGGGGAGTTGTTGATCCTCCAGAGGCTCCGCTGCCTCAACTGTAAATGAAGAACAAAAATCTCTACGTCGTGGGGGTTGTAGAGATTAGAGAGGGAAAACGTATCCCACGTGCTCTGCGGAGGGCCTGGTGGGCACTAAGTCCCCCAAACGAGGCAGCTACAAGCAGCAGAAGCCCCATCATCACTGTCACTGGCCCACTGAACAATAACGGCAAAGATGGCCACCAAGTGTCTTTATCAGGACAAAAAGGAACCGGGGTGATTGCTCCCAGTTCCCTTGACTGACTCAGTCCTCCGGTTTTTCTTGGAGAACTCTGTCTTTGCTTCAGATTTGGACATTTCTCACGGATTATTGCATTTCTACTATTTTTAATATTGCATTAAAGTATTATTTAACGGAACAGGTTTTATCACAAGGAAAGAAGAGACTGGAAAGGCGAGTGGGTGGGCAAGTCCTAGAAACCCGGGAGGCTACGCTGGGAGTTGGGGGTTGACGGTACGTGGCAGGGGAAGAGTCAAGGGCCACACCAGGTTTCTGGCTTGGAGGCTGGAGAGATGATGGTGTCAACAAGAGGGGAGCTACGAACTCCTCAGGCGATAGGTGCCACTGAAGGCAGTTTGGGTTACGGAGTCCATTAGGACACGCAGATGGAGGTGCTTGGGAGAGAGCTGGGTGAAGGGAATGGGTCAGTCAGAGAAATGGAACAAAGCAACAGTGCTCTGGTCGAAGGCAAATGAAATCCTGAATTTTGACTGAAAAGCCCCCTGAGTCCCACCAGACGGATTAGCTGGAATGATGCAGGTTTTTCTCAGAGGCAAATAAATCACCCTGGCAACAAAATTATCTGATATTCCCCCCTAACTCCAGCCCTCCTTAACCCTCTGGCTGCATGGAATTCAACCGGTCTATCCTCATTCACAACACACTAGACATATAGCTGATTATATAAACGGCGATGCTTTTGGTTTTAATTTTTAATTCTGGACTTGATTCCCAGCCCTTAGGGAAGAAAGAGCTCCTGAAGCAAGATTCCCAACCAAGATTGCTCGGCTTTCTCATTACCCAAAAATTAAGGAGGTCTATAAAGTGGGGACAGCTATTCCAACCCAAAACGGTTGTTGGGAGGACTAAAGGAGACTGTTAATATGAACACATTCGTGAATGATGAGGGTCAGCGTAAACTTAAAGCATCTAGCAGACTTGTGAAACGCAACACTTCAATTGCTAGACAAGTGGATAAGCAAACAAAAAAAACCTTGGGTCTTATCACAAGGACTCTTTGGGAAGATATGTCAGGAGCTGGCCCTGAAAATCTCTAAGTCTTTCTGCAGCTGTGCCTTGCTGGAATCCCAAAGTTCAGGGCGGAGGTACAGCCGCCCAGGAATTTATTCCTCCATAACTTTGAGCTCCTCAAATCCCCATGAAGCCCAGGGTGATGTGACTGCAGGGTATGTGGGCCCTTTGGCACCAAGAGCCCCTTCATAAATCAAGGTCTCGATTCTGCTGGCCTCCGACTGTTTTTTCCAAGGTGACCTAGGCAAAGTAAAAGGGTAGTCACTTATCTAGGAATGGTATCGGACTTTGAGATGAAAGAACCCTGAAAATGCCAAGAGGACCTATTACTGGAAAGGGGACTGGCCCGGAGCAGGTGTGTGGGTTCAGGGCCGTGGTCTCCACTGATTGGTTGCTGCCAGGGCAGGGGATCGTTAGTCATGGCGGCAGATCCTGGTGTTACCCACCTGGTTTTTCTGCTTTTCTGGGCCTGGAGTTGAAATACAGCTGAGACCTAGATGTTATCTGTAAGGAGGTAACCTTCTGTATCTGTCTGTAAATTTCAGGGCCAGTTTGTTCAGCTGTCTGTCTGTTTCTCATCCCACTTGTCCTGGCTTACTGGCCTCTCTCAGACCAGTTCTAGGAACATGTCCCTTGGAGAAAGAGGACACGGGATTGGAAAGGAAAGGGCAAGTGAATTTTTTAGGACACAGTAAGGGAAGGGAGGAGACGGAGTGACATCCAGTCCCCTGAAAGATCTGAACCCTTTCCTCTTGAGGGTGCTGCGGGGATGACTCGGCTCCTTAAAAGCCGTGTCCTTCATCTCAGAAGACAACTTAGCCAGGAGAAGTTAGAGGGAGAGCGACAGTGTTCCCATGATTTCGGCCAAATTGAGTGGCCCAAGAGGCCCGTTTGGGAGACTCGGAGGAGCCCTATTCCAGAGCTGGGTCAGCCCCAGTGAAAAGTCAAGGCGACTTCAGCCCTGTCACCAGTCAACCCCAAGGCAGCCCCCCAAGACAGCCATGTGAATCACAGAATCAGCTGCCCCAACAACCAAGATGATACAGGCAAGGAAACAATAGGCCAGAGGCAAGAAGAGACTTGCCCAAGGTCACCAGCCTTGAGGGGAAGATTCAAGGTTAGACCCAGGGCACCAGACTATTTCTCCTGGCCTCAGTAGACACCTCCTTGGTGAGGACACATGGCAATGTAGCCAGATTCCAGCCCAAGACTTCAGAAACGTAGCCCCATCCAACCAATTTGTCTGGCCATCTTAATTTCTCCAGCAGCATCTGAATGAGCTATGAGTGTGGAAACCGAAGAATATAACAAGGTGCTCTTCATATGTCAAAAACAAGTGGTCAGAGAAGGGAAAACATCATTCCTGAGAAACACAGGTACCCGTAAAGTTAACTGCCTACATACCTACATGTCTGAGGACACTGATAAGACCAAGGGACTTGGAGGACTGAGGTCACACCCTGCCCAAGGTAATTAAGCCCGAAAAACGAGGCGAGCTCCAAGAGGACCCATAGATGGGTCTGAAAAAAAGCAGCTCAGATAACTAAGATGGAGACAAAACACACCACTCTGTCTCACAGACTGTTGTGGGGCCAAGTAAGACGGCGGATCGTAATGTTTTGCATACAGTAGGTGTTTAAGAAATGGTTTCTGATGCTAAATGGCTAAATGTGCCACCGAGGGCTGTGTTCCCTTCTCACCCCTACTTTACTGAATGGAGCTGAGTGTATTGTAATTGTTCTGTTACTTGTCTATTAGTAAATCCAGGGAGGGTAGTAACTGCGCCTGGTTTACCCACTCACTTGCTGCAGCATCCCAGCACTGGCACATAGCAGTATTCCACACATATATTTTAATGAATGAATGAAAAAACTGTGTCCATCATCTTTGTAATCCTCTGGGTTCATTCACTAACCCTCCCAATTTGTCTGGGAATGAGGGGTGTCTTTGGACAAAGGACTCAGGACTCTCAGCGCTCAATTCTGGACAGTCTCGGGCAAACCGTACTGTGTCTGACGAAGTCTGATTAAAGCCACTAAGTGACAGAGATGAGTGATACGACTGACAAGCTTTCACAAAGGATTTAAGATCAAGACAGGACTCCGATCGGATGGCTCCGCCTCCTTAAGTCTCAGTCCCACCGCTGCTACCGCCCTCCCTCGCTGACCCCACCCCCTTCTGGGAAGGTCACCTTAGAAACGCGGGAGGCCAACTGGGCATGCGTCGGCCCCACCGCCACTGCGCATGCTTTCGTCGGCTTTCTGCCTTCCCTCCTCCCGCTCGGGAAACCGGAAGCCGTCTCCCTCTCGGTGGCTCCTGCGCGACTAGCGGATCTCCGGTGGACGTTGGCTCGGCCCCCTCTCTGTTCAGCGGGACGCCCGCGGGGAGCGACCTCGGGGTTAAGGGGTGGGGCTCCACGTCAGGAGCCAAGATGGCGGCGGTGGCCAGAGTCTCCTTGAGGCGCCCGTTCCCGGCCACAGCCCTTGGCGGAGCCTGCCTGCAGGTGAGCTGCGGGGTCGCAAGGAGAGGTCAAGGCACGGATGTCACGGAGATGGCCTGGCGCCCAGGGCGCCGCGGCGGAGGGGGAGGGGGCGCGGGGCAAGGCCTCAGGGAGGGGGAGACCGCTCCCTCCTGCGCAGTGCTCTTGGGTGGCCTGCGGCATCCCTGCCATCCTCCTGCGCCTTGGCGCAGCCTGCGAGTTGGTGCGGGCGAAGACAGACGATCTTTAGAAATAAGAAAAAAAAGAAGTTCAGAGAAGGACTGGAATTGCCCAAGGTCACACGGCAAGGGAGTGACAGGTGGAAGCAGAACTCGAATCCAAACGTTAGGGCTCCAAGCCCGTTTTCGGTCACCCAGCTGCCGCCTCCACGGGAGTGCGAGGAGGGAGAGGAACGCGGACGCGAGGTCACTCCGTCGGCATGCCCGGGTTGGGGGCTCATCAAGGACGGACTGGGCCGGGATTGGCAAGGAAGGGGCAAGTGAATTTTTTGGGACAGAGCAAGGGAAGGGAGAAGACGGAGGGACGTCCAGTCCCCTGAAGGATCTGAACCCTTTCCTCTTGGGGGTGCTGCGGGGATGACTCGGCTCCTTAACAGCAGTGTCCTCCTCCCAGTGTCCCTGCCTGTAAAGGGCGTAAAACAATAGCGACCCCAGAGTTTGGGCGCGGATCACAGAGGCGTAGAAACCAGCGTGGCGCTGCCCGCTTGTGTTGTGTTCGGTGAGCAGCGACAGGTTTCCCACGCCTCCTGTGTTGTCACGCTTCTGACCCGCATTCTGGGTGGGGACACTTAGAAGGGGGAGGTCAGCCGCCGTTGCGCCTGTCGGGGAGTAAGAATTTACAAGTCCTTTCCCAGTGCGTCCTCCTCGGGGCTCCTCAGCCCACCCCGGGAAGGTGGGCCAGCAGGAATTCTTACCTCCTTTTGCGAGATTTGAAAACTTGAGGCTTCCGAAGGAAAACTTTGGTTACTTGCTCAGAATATCATGACCCAGAACTGGTAGAGCCAGGATCCAAACCCAGCTTTTTTTTTTAAACACGATGCGAGACACTCCTAGCACAGATCTGGGCACGTGGAAGGTGCGCGGAAAGGATTCGTCCCCAGCCCTCCTTGCATTTACACGAGAATATCTGTCACTTGCAGTGCCTGTCCCGGCTTGGGAACACAGTGCGCGTGGCCTGTCTTGCTTGGCCGGCTCTGCGCTCTTATGCTGCATGTGAACTTGACAGGTTCATTTCGTAGTCTCTCTGGAAAGGGGAAACAGGGGAAGAGGAATGCCTGCCAGAAGCTCAAGATGGTGTGTTCTGAGCATTAAATCGATGATTGATAATGACCTTGTTTACCTCGTCGTTATTGACCCTCTAGTTGCTGAGCAAGCAGTTACGGTGTGAGAGCCCCACCAATGGCAGCGAGGGCTAAAGCTCAGGTCCATCTTCCAAGAATGGATTGTGGAGAAGGCTAGCTTCATAGGGCAGTGTTGTAATTCCAGGTGAGGCCGTTGCAGGGCATCCCAAGGGCAGAAAATAGAAGAGTCCGTTCCCGCAACCCCGGGTCGGAATGCGCCGTCTCATCCACAAAAGCCAGCGCAGAAGAATTCAGTAATGAGTTTGGTGTGGTGCCTGTGGGCAATTTCCAGGTTCCTGGGACTCTAGGACACAGTAGGGTTTCTCTCCTGAATTTCTTTCGTGCGTTAGTCTGCGCCACGGAACCACAGTTCTACCCGTAAGTAATTGGCTGGTGTTTGTGTTGCCTTATTTCTTCATCTAGACTATGAACTCTTCAGGGCAAGTACCACCCACTTTCAGTTGTGTGTCTCATTGCTCCTAACCCTGGCAGGGCTTAGGATACCTATCTGCTGATCAGAATAATACCAAAACTGATATTGTTGCCCAAATTGGAAAGCAGAAATTATCTTCTGGGCTACACTAGAAGTGTGACCCTTCCAGTTAGTCTTAATGAGGTAGATTTTAAGAAGCTGTACCCTTTTACAAAAGAAGAAATGGAATCAGAGAGGTTAACTAATTTGCCAAAGAACACACAGCTACTAAGTGGTAGAGCTTGGATCTGAACTTCGCCACACGCATTTCAGAAACAAGGCTGCACCTCCTGTTTTACTCAGGGGTATGCAGACCTCCTTGCCCCCTCCTTCCTCTTCCCACACCTTTCTCTCCTACCTCCAAGTCTGGGTCTGCTCTGTCTAGCCCCAAGCCTGTTCCTTAAAGAATCTTTCCTAAAGGAACCACAAGCGGCCTTCAGCATAAATCAGAATTCACCCTCCCCGTCCCCCTCAGTTCAGTTCAGTCCAATTGTTGATTATCTTGCTTCCTTCCTTAAAGTATAAACTATGAAGTTAATCTTTTCCAAGGTTTCCAGAAAGGTACAGCTCGGCCTTGAGTGCTCATTAGTTTTGTAGATTGAAGTAGAAATGCTTCTGAAGAATCCTCCTTTGTCGTGGGTTTGTAGTAAATTGCTAGACAAACAACAAAGGAAAAAGACCTCAGGTTTTTGCCCACCTCCCTGCTTTAGCCGGTACATCCTCCTCTTCTCCCTGTTACTGCGGGAGAATGGCAGCACTCCTGTGGCTGGCCCTTCTCTTGCCCTCTGCATCCCGTCCCTTGCTCAAAGATCGCCCTCCCCTAATTCTCCCCTTTCCTCTGCGTTACCAGTTTTTCCTTCTCAGATCACAGCAGCAGCACAGGAGCATGCTGAAAAAACCAGCCGTGTCCACCTACCACCCCATTTCTCTACTCATCTTTGTAGGAAAGACCTCTCATGAGATGTCTGAACTCACTGTCCAAAATTCACCTCGCATTTTCTCTCAAACCTATTCCAGCCAGCCTTTCATCCTCGCCACCTCGCTGAAATTGCTGCTGTCCAGGTCACCAGTGACCTGGGCTTCGTAAATTCTGTGGTCGCTTCTCAGTTCTCATCAGACTTCTCTCTCTGAAGCATTTGTCACTGTTCACTCCTTCCCTCAAACACTTCTTCCACCTGGCTTCTAGAGCATCCCAACCTCCACGTATTCCTCCTCACACGTTGGCTATTTTTCCCTTTTGCTGATTTCTCCTCATTGCCCCTAAATCTAAACAATGGGGCTTTGTTCTTAGTCCTTTTCTTTAGATACACTCCCTTGGGCTTTAGATACCATTTACCTGCTCTGATAGCATGTCAATTTATGTCCCTAGCCCAGGCCTTACCCCGGTCTCCAGATTCACTTGTCCACCCAGTTACGGTCTCAGAATCTCCACATGACCGTCTAATAATGCAGCATAAACTTGGCTAGCCGGAAACCAAAATCCTGACACCCACCCACCCACCACACATGGCAACTTATTCCTCGCACCACGGTTGATGGTGGCTCCATCCTTCGTGTGGTTTAGGCCAGAAACTTTGGAGGCACCATCCTTGCTCTTTGCTTCATTCTCCCATCCAATCTCTGAGCAAATCCTGTCAGCTCCTTCTCAAAATGTATTAAAAAACTAGCCACTTCTCACCACTTCCACAGCTACCAGCCTGTTTCAAGCTATCATCGTCTCTTGGCTGTTTAACTCAGTGTTTTCTTTCATCTTTGCACCTCTACAGTTGATTCTTAAAACCGAAACCAAAATGATTCTTTCAAAACTTGTCTGACTTTATCACTCCTCTGCTCAAAACCTTGTAGCAGTTTCCCATCTTACTCAGGGTAAAGCAAAAATCCTTACAAGGTCCTGCGTCATCTGGCTGTCCCGTTCTCTTCCCGACATCCTCTCCCGTTCCTGTTCCTCTCACGCCACGCTCCACTGCGCCGGCTGCCTTGCGTGGTCCCCAGACAAGATCTTCGTTCTCAGTGCCCCCTGCCGGATTTGCTCTTCCCCTACATATGTGTGTGTCTTGCTTACTCACCTCCTCCAGGTCTTTGCTCACCTGTCACCTTTCCAGCGAGGTTTTCCCTGGCCACCCCATTAAGAATTGTGGAATTATAGCCAGACTCCCACCCCCCTTCATTTTCCTCTCCCTTCCGTAGCACATGTCACCAGTTCACGAACTGGAGATTTTGTGTGTGTGTCTCCTCTGCTCACTGGGTGCGCTCCATGGTGGGAATGTGTGTCTGTTTTGTCTTTGACTCCCAGGGCCTAGAACAGTCCCCGAAACATAATAGCCACTCCATAATTATGTATTGAACAAATACGTGAATGAGTTTGGATGCCTCCCACTAAGACCTCACTGGTTGTGTGAGTAGAGTAACAACTATTGCTTTGGGGTCTGTTTGGGAAAAGAAATTGTCTCTTCGTGCTCTGTTTTGGATTTGCATTTTCACCACTGGTATAGCAACTAAAAGGTTGGGCTTTGGAGTCAGATGATCTGTGTTTGAATCCGGGCTCTTTGTCATATGACCTTAGAAAATAATAAAAATTTCCTTGCAGAGATGTTGTAAAGATTAGAGATAATTTAGTACAATGTCTGACACAAGGCGAGGCCTCAGGGAGTGAAAGCTGTTATCATTTCTATGATGAACACCTACACAACAAATTTGTAGACTTCTCTATTCAGAGAAGTCTTTTAACTCACAGCTGTCACAATCCTGTGTGTTAACTTTAGCAGAGCCTCAAGGTGGGCAGTGCTCCATCACAACCTCCCCTGGCCTTTTGGATTACCGCATCCTCTCTCCTCATTGCCGGTAACTCCTCCAAGTGGTGGATAAAATATGTTTTTAACTCAAAATGAATTTAAATTAGTTGTTTTGAAAAATAACGATGCTTTGGGTACCCCAAAATGTGTGTCGGGATTTATTGTCTATGATATTCTTGTATCGTGATGCACCCTTGCACTGCTTCTGTCTCACGTCGTTCGTGTGGCAGGTCAGTTTTTACCGGTTTCTAAATAAAGGTGACGCCTTTTGGGAAGGTCTGCGTGGTCTAGTCAAGATCCATGTGTCTTTGGAGAGAGGATATGAAGCAGACATGTAGGTATTAGAAAGAGACGCAGAGTGAGGCCATGTGGCAGGGGCCACACTGCTCTTCGACAGGCTTTGCGAGCGTGGACCTGAGCTCGATCAAGCCAGATACCTGTTGCCCACTGATAATACTGTTAAGTCAGGCTTTGAACCATAGCTGACAACCCCAAAACCCCAGGTTAAAATTTTGAAGGAGTTATATGTGTATTTTTTAAAAAAGCATTTGGCCCCCCTCCTCTTACCACCTCCCTCAGCACAGTGACCACCCTCTCTGGGAACGGCTTGGCAGTTTCTTTAAAAAAAAAAAACTAAACCTGCAACTACCGTATAACCCAGCAGTTACACTCCTGGGCCTTTGTTCCAGAGAATTGGAGACTTAAATTCACACAGAAACCTGTTCACAAGTGTTCATTACAGCTTAATTCATAATAGACAAAAACCGGAAACAGCCGAGGTGTCCTCCAGTGGATGAATGGCCAAACTCTGGGACGTCATAACGTGGACTGCTACTCAGTAACGAAAAGAAACAGCTATTGAGGCTCGCGACAGCTTGGCCGGATCTCCGGAGAATTACGCTAAATGAAAAAAGCCAATCCCGAAAGATTACGTACTAGATGATTGCATTTCTATAACACCCTTAAAATGACAAAATTATGGGGATGGAAACAGATTCCGAGGGCTAGGGAGGCATGAGGGCCGCCGGTGTGTCTGTGAACCAGCCGCACCGGGCATCTCCGTGGTGACGGATGTGTGCATCGCGGCTGTCGGCGGCGGTGTCCCGGTCGTGGTGTCGTGCTTCCGCCGTGTGCAGCGCTTCTGTTGGGGAGACTGGAGTAAAGGGTCTGTGGGATCTCAGTATTATTTCTTATAAATGCATGTGATTCTACAACTATTTGAAAATGGAAAGTTTAACTTTTTAAAACAGCAAACTGGATATACCCAAGAATATCAATAAATCTCAGAAGCATTAAGTGAAAGAAGCTAGACACAGATGTACTCTCTGATCGCACTGATTAAGAAATTCTGTGAATTCCATATCACTCTGTTGTGATAGAAAGCAGATCAGTTGCAAGGGGTGCAGAAAGGGCACCGATCGACTGTAAAGGAACACGAGAACTTTCCAGGTGGGAATGTTCTGTCACAACTGTGTGGTAGTTATACCACTTTATCAAAGCCCATCAAATTGGTTGTGTACTACATAACACTTGGGTCAATGACAGACCGTACATATGACAGTGGTCTCATGAGATGAGAACGGAACTGAATTTCCTGTACGGAACGGAATGATACGTGGTTCAGGAGGATTTTTCTCTCTCTGACAGGAGCCGTGTCTGTGGGGTTGGGCAGAGATTCCCTGTCGCTCACAGCACCCCCATTCCGGGGGCACAGGCCACCGCCCAGGCTGCCAGGCACTGACCGGCGCTGCCTGTGCAGAGGGCACTGCAGGCCCCCCAGAGCTGGCCCGGTGGTCCTCAGAGAACACTGCAGTAAACTCTCTGTCGAGGACCGCAGGCCCTGTGCAAGGACACGGGTCCGCAGGAGCTGCCTGCACGGGTATGAAGCGCCACCGCCGCTTCAGTAAAAACTTTCTGTGGCCGTGTGGGGCCAGCCTGTCCCTGCACTTTGGGAATATTTTGGTTGTAATGGTGTAAGGCGTGGGTACGTTTTATTTCTTCATCAGTTCGATACCAGAGAGAGCCTTTTATGCCAGGCAGGGCCAATGGGACCAAAACCAAATTACCAGAGTCAAACCGTGAGTCCTCAGTTCTACCCCCTCTCCCTGT